>JAHKBH010002856.1:0-13303 GCA_019049505.1 Pachyrhynchus sulphureomaculatus
GTTCTATTATTAAAAAATTATCATCTCTCTGACTTATTGCAATTATTGCAACACATACATATTTTGGCAAAGTATTCTTTATAAAATGTATTTTTAATCTTTCTTTTAATTTTTAAAATAGAAAATAATTTGGTTCGGACGCAACCTTTATACGTCAATTATTATCTTATTTACAATCCCAATAGAGTAGCAAGGGGTATAAATAATTTATTTTAAATTGTTTATTTCCTTCTTTAGTATTGCGGTTTTGGCAAATATAGTATGAAAATCTGCATTTGTGATATTTATATAATAAGACTACATAAGCGCCACTAAATTCAGTTCCGTAGGTTATCTGTTAACCATAGAAAAAAATGTCAAGTTATTTAACCAGTACTTACCGGACAAATAAGGAGAGATGATTTTTAACTAATTTGAGATTTTCTATTTTTAAAATTTCTATCACCGTCTCATTTCTTTTTAGTGTTCCGTACGGAAGACTTATAAGATCACTTCGGTGTCTGTCTGTCTGTCCGTCTGTTATACCCGATTTTCTCAGAAACTATTTGACGTAGAAAGTTGAAATTTGGTACTAATATAGAAATTGATGGCCTCATTAGAGCCGTCTAGTTTTGAAAGTTAAATTTTGGCTTAAGGGGTTAGTTTTGGGGGTAAAATCAGAAGTGAAAAAAATTTTTTTTACTAGGTCATCAAGTGGGGTGTCAAATGAAAGCCTGTAAAAAACACGAGTTCAAAAATATACTTAATAACTTACATGCGCACACTTTTCTTTGTATTGTTTTGAAAAAATCGCGAAAAAATCGCTGTCCCCCCTCTATCTCGAAAAGTACTGCTTCAAAAATTTTGAAAACATTTTTAAATAATCTGCACTGGATGTAGATTGAACGAAAATTATCACGAGTGCATTACCTTTAATAATTTATCTGGTATATAAGAAAATAAAAATTTCAAGGTCATTAGTTTTCAGTAAAGATTGGAAACCAACTTTGTTGAAAACTTATTTGGGGTGTGTTTTGTGAAGTCACTGATCATATTATACCTCCGTAACAAAAATTTTTGTTTCAGAAGCAATCAACGTAGGGAACACTAATTGCGCAAGTTCAACTTGCACTTCACCGGTTATTTAATTATAAGACAATACAAAGTATATAATTTTAATTACGCTGGGATTTTTGAATCTTGGGGACAATGATACTACACAATCGATATCATCACTACGTCAAGCATCATCATCAGGAACGATGACTGATTGGTATTCACTGACAGTCAATCTTCGCTGCTGATGATGTTATCATGGTTAGCGGAACGCTCGCCGGGTGCAAAAATAAAGTATTGGTCCAGTTGTGAAAACTGTTGTGTAGTAATACGACAATATTAAAAGACATTTGAGTAATTAATGGGGCCTAACTCTAGGTGAAGTGCCAAAGGAAATTAAAACTATTGTATATACACATGTGTTATGGTTAGTATCGGTTCTGCTGTTAGTACAGTATAAGTTCTATTGTAAAAAAAATTACCATCTCCCTGATTTGTTGCAATTATTGCAACACATACATATTTTGGCAAAGTATTCGTTATAAAATGTATTTTTAATCTTTCTTTTAATTTTTGAAAACCGAAAATAATTTAATTCGGTCGAAACGTTTATACGCCAATTATTATCTTATTTATAATCCAAACAGAGTGGCAAGGGGTATATAAATAATTTATTTTAAGGGTTTACATACACCTCGAATTTTCAAAAATTAGATTTTCTTTTTTTTTAGGAATTTTTATTCTCTATACTTCTAAGAATTATTCAAAAAATGTTTAAGAAAATTACGTTCCATTACAAAGTTATAGCATTAAATGTGACCTGGCATCTGATTGGGACTGCTACCTGTCTTCAGACACTGTATGCAATATTACTCAGTTAATTTTAATGTTTTTCAACTTTCTTTTTTAAATCTTAATGATTACTTTTTCTACAAAATATTGAGGGTTTTTTTTTAATTTAAAAAAAATTATGTTAACATTTAAAACATATTTTTTTAAATTTTTTTCTTATAATTTAAAGTACAATAAAAATATATTATTGCCATTTTCTTGTATTATTCACTTAATAATTTATAAAATATTTTTTTTTAAATATACATATTTTTTACAACGCCGAGGTGTATGTATCCCCTTAAATTTTCAATTCAATCAATCAATAAATTTCAAGATAACATATTTGTGTTGAAATTAAGCTACTTGGTATAAAAATTAAATATGGCTAAATCTTTAACTTCAAGGAACTAATATACACTTCTTGGATAAAAATAATAAAAAAATAGCTCGGTGTGTTAATTTCCAATTTAATACCTTCTTAAGAAAAACTTTGTTCTGCAAGACAGCCCGAGAAAACCACTAGTTTATTTTTTTTTTAAAGTAATCTAGGAAACATGCTATACAGCTTCAAGAGAGCTGTATTAGAAATAAAATTATGAGATTTATAGCTTTAAATTTTGTGTCTGGAACATTATTGCCTTCTGTTTGAAGGAATTGCTTAGACCTAATATAATTTTGTTTGCTTAGACATAAAAGTTTCAGTCGCTTTTGTCGGTTCAACTAAATATATTGAGTCTTAATCGTGAGGAAACGTTGTTAAGAATTTTCGCTAAAATAATTAATAAAATCATACGAAACATTAACCATATAAGTATTGTTTTATATATACATGCTCAATATAGTGTTTAGCGTCTATACCGGTAATCTTGTTGATTGTAATCTTGTTTCAGTCGCTTTGTCGGTTCAACTAAATATATTGAGTCTTAATCGTGAGGAAACGTTGTTGAGAATTTTCGCTAAAATAATTAATAAAATCATACGAAACATTAACCATATAAGTATTGTTTTATATATACATGCTCAATATAGTGTTTAGCGTCTATACCGGTAATCTTGTTGATAACTAACCCATTTAAATTCACTTTACAACTTTAATGTTGTAACTATTACAAAAGGAAGTAGTTAATGATTTCATTGTGATAACCAATATAGACTAAGAAAGATAAAAATAAATTTATTCGTCGTCATACGATGAACGCGAATTAAATTGTTTTTAATGGGTTCTTCCTCATCACATTCAAAGAATCATATTTATGTTAATATTCTTCAAATTGTTAGCTAGTTATATAAATTAAATTATAATAATAATAATTTTCATTTTTTTACAGAAACATTAATATTATTAGGCCCCTAAAAAAGGAAAGAGAAAAGAGTAACATGATAGAGAGTGAATTATTTAAATAATAAAAAAATTATTATCAACACCTAAATAGTTTTAAGGTGGAAAAATTGAATTCAGTAAAAAGAAAACACAATATAAATATGGGTTCCACAGAGATGCCTGAAATAGAAGTAAATGAACAAGTAGAGAAAAGAAATTAACTTGTGCTTCAGAAGAATTTAAAGTAATTCTCGAGAATATAAAACACGTAGGAGAACTTTTTATAATAAACCTTAAGATATTAATAACCCAACAAATGCTTAGAAGAAAGGAAAATACGGCAACACTGAAACAATGAAAGAAAATAAGGCACTAGAAAAATTCTAGATAGATAGATAAGTTATCTGCGCCAACTTTCTAAGGTATTCATAAAAAAAATAATACTAACTAACAAAGAAATTTAAATTATTGAAAAACAATGATCAAGCAAGTTTCAGAAACCGGAGAACATAAAAATCATTCGAAAAGTCATCGAATATATTCTAGAATATAGAATAGGGACTTACTTAGTATTTATAGATCCTTGACTTGAACGAAACAAGATGTATCGGAAATGTAGATAAAGAAGTAAGCAGGACAGTGAAATTTTAATTATAAATAGAGTTAATTAAAATTCAGGCAAGGAGACTCCATATTACCGAAGCTTTTGACGTTGATAATGGAAAAATATATTCAAAAAATTAAACTGGGAGAACTATGGGATACATTTTAAGGGATAAACACACTAAGAAATGCAGGCAATGTAGGGCTTATCATGAAGGATTACTTGAAATTACAGAAAGGGATAAAGGAACTAAAAAAAACATCAAAGGAAATAGAATAATTATGAGTAAAACAAAAATAATGGAGAGATCCTCCCAACGCAATAACGGACTAATCTTGCTAAACGGAACGAGGATTGAAGTAAAATTTAAAAAACGACTTGGACAAAATATAACAGGTAGAAACATACAAACAGCATATTTAAATAGAAGAATAAGAGTCAGGTGAACAGCTTTTGGGAATTTAAAGCCATATAATACAGAACAAAAATATAAGTTTTAAGACATATACGAAAACAACAATATTAAATAAATATTTTATAATATTCCTGCTGTATTACGCTGGTACACGTGCAATCACAAAGGAAACTATTGTAAGATGCCATCTATCCAACGGCAGAGCAAGTCTGAATATAATGCTATAGAACAAGAAACCTATAAAATGCAGTAGAGAACGTACCAAAAGGGAAGATATCAAAAATATAATGTTAACGGCAAGATAGAGAGAGAGATGGGCAAAACATACACCAAGAATAGAAAAGAGAAGATGGACAAAAGAAACTATGAGAAGAGAAAGGAAATCTAGGATAGCATAATAATGATGGTTTTGTAACGAAAGAGCATAGCTTGGACAAAAACAGATCGAGGAAATTGAAAGCGACATATGTCTACTCATGGATGGTCAACGCTCCATAGATAGAGAAAGAGAATATTAATAATAAGATTTCCACTGAATTTTTTTATAATAATAGGTAAAATCTTCTGGATTATATATTATAAACAAGCAACACGTGGCAAAATGTACAGTGTATTTTATATACATACCTTACTAATTTTCTATTTATATTTTGTTTATCTGTGAATATCACAAACACGCAGACACTGGGTGATCATGTAAAACAAATTATTTTCAAAATATCTATGTCCGTCGCGACAAGTGGGAACTGTTGGCACCTGTATCTATACTACGTAATATATCATAAAATGATAACAGATAGTGGAAGAAAATTAGTTCAAGATACACAGAAAGTTTTATCTAAATTAATATAAAGATACTTTTTAAAATAACTATATTATATTTTATTTTGATAACCTAGTACAAAATAGATTTATTTTTGTTTGCGTTATTTTTATCTACATCGTTTATTGTTTTGTTAAGATCTTCAGCATAGTAATCTAAAATTTTATATATATATATATATATATATATATATATATATATATATATATATATATATATATATATATATATATATATATATATATATATATATATATATATAGGTATATATATATATATATATATATATATATATATATATATATATATATATATATATATACACTCCTGGACAAAATTAACGCAACAATATATTAAATCTTACAAATCTCTATAATGAATTAATTTTAATAATTTTTTATGAACATTGGTTACACTAAAAGTTAGAAAAAACTTATTCGGATACTTTAAAAGTGAATTAGCTACCAAATTTCTCTATAAGATTCGAATTAAAATTATTCTTAAGACCTAATAACAAAATCGTTGAAATTATGTAATAATGAAAAAAATAAACTGGGACACTAGTAGCAAAATTAATGGTGTAACTGGGACACTAGTAGCGTGTGTTGCCTCCTCTACTTCGGATGACAGCGTTTATGCGCCTAGGCATGCTTCTAATTAAATTTTGGATAAAATCTTGAGGAATTTGCTCCCATTCTGTGATAACTGCATTTTCAAGTTCCCTCAGGTTTCTAGGTGCAGGTATATGACGTTTCACATTTTTCTTAAGGTGATCCCATACATGTTCTATCGGATTCAGATTCGGGCTTTTTGGTGGCCATTGCATAATCGGTATATCAACTTGATTAAGATAATCGAGTACCTCCCTAGCCACGTGAAGTCGAGCGTTGTCTTGCATAAACAGGAAATTGGGCCCCACAAAATGACCGAAAGGCATCACATGTTCTATTACAATATTCTCAAGATAGTAGCCAGCATTCATGGATCTCGTACGGACAGGAACTAACTCTGTTCGAGCATCAAAGCAGATGCCACACCAGAACATAACAGAGCCACCGCCGAATGGAATCCTTGCAGAGATATTGCAAGGACCAAATCTCTCTCCTGGTCTTCGCCATACTCGCTCACGACCATTTGGATGTTTTAGACTAACCCTAGTTTCATCTGTGAAGAAAACTTGTTTCCTATCATCCACAGACCAGTTTTCGTGATTTCGAGTAAAACGTAACCTAGCAACTGTGTTACTCTAGTAAGCAAGGGCGCAATGGCTGGTCTCCTACTGTTTAATCCAGCTTCATTTAACCGTCTTCTAACTGTTTTAGAAGAAATTGTGACATTGCGAACAGCTTCGAGTTCGTTTCTTATTATAGAACTAGTAACTGTCCTGTTTCTTAAAGCATATTGTTCATACGTTCATCTAGGTCGCTAGTGCATCATTTTCGCCCTTGCCCTAGCCTTCTAGAATAAGTTCCTACTTCATTCATGCGTCTTAACATATGACTTATTGTGGAACGATGTTTGCCTAACAAATTGGCAACATAACTCTGACAATATCCCTCGTCCAATAAAACTGAGGCTCGCACTACCTCGTGTTCAGTTAAATTCCTTGTTCGAATTCATTTATCTAATTCTTCGGGGTCAAAAATAAAACAGTCTACCACAAAAAACGTATTACTTTGAACAAGGAAATAATTAATAAGCTTACTTTTAAAGAAAATCTATCGCATTATTACAGAAAATTGTTTATCTTCTGAAAAAATTCTTTAAAACTGTAAATCTAAACGAATTGTTTTGATTTCTGTCATGAACAACGAAACAAAATATGCATAGCCTACTATTTAAATACTCGATAAACTTTAAAACTGACATAAGAAAAAGATAAATTAATTTTCAGATTGTTGAGTTAATTTTGTCCAGGAGTTATATATATATATATATATATATATATATATATATATATATATATATATATATATATATATATATATATATATATGTATATATATAGCTACTTAAAACACATTTTTTTTTTTGCAAAATTCTACTTTATTCATCAATATAGTCTCCTTCAAGAGCAATACAATCAGTCCAACGATTTTCTAACTTTTCCGTACCTTTATTGTCTTTGCCTCAGTTTCGGCGAAAACTTTTTTATTGGAGCCAAATCTCTTTCCCGCAAACTAGGGGTCAAATCTAGAGAATACAGTAAATAAAGAAGCAATTCCAGCTTCAATTTATGCAATTTTGCCATCGTAACCATTGACTTCTGACACATTGTCTTGATGAAAGAGCACTTTTTTTTCTTGTTCATTTGGGGCCGTTTCTGTGCTATTTCTACCTTCAAACGCACCAATAACTTTATATAATATTCGCTATTGATGGTTTTTCCCTTCTCAACATAGTCGATGAAAAATAATTCCATGCGTATATCAAAATACAGGGGCCAAAACCTTCCCAGCCGACTTTTGTGTCTTTGGTCGCTTCGGCGAATTTCACCGGCTGCTGTCCACTCAGCTGACTGCTGATTTGATTCCGGTGTATAGTGGTGGATCCACATTTCACCCATTGTCACATACCGCATGAAAAAATCCAGGTCTAAACAGCGCTCGGAATTATCAAGATGTTGTTTTTGGTCCCCTGTGAGCAAACGCGGTACCTATTTTGAACAGAGCTTTCTCATGCCCAAATGTTTGTGCAAAAATATGACCAATAGGTCCTTTTGATATCCTTAGGGTGTCAGCCATCCCACGCAATTTCACTTTATGGTCTTCCAAAACAATATTGTGGATTTGTTTATGTCTTTCGGTGTAACCACCTCATTTGGGTGTCCAGAGCGTTCAGTATCATTTGTGTCTGTACGACCTCGTTTAAATTCAGCATACCAGTAAATGATGAGTGATTTTCCAGGTGCAGAGTCCCCGTAATACTCATCAAGCCATTGCTTTGCTTGAACGGTATTTTTCCCATCAAATAACAGTGTTTAATCAAACACATGAAATTCACTTTTTTCCATTGTTTTGAAAATATCAAAAGTAGCGTCACTAAAACCAGTGTAACTTGTAAACTAATCGTCGAAATGTCATGAAATCTTGACACGTATCGTTTGAGGGTTGGTACTTCCTAAAAATCATATGGATTTTTTTAAAAAGGGCGACATCTATGTGCCAGACCAAAAACTTTTCAGCCTACGTTTATATGGAACGTTTCATGTCAACGGGGACACCCATGCAACCAGAACTGAGAGAGGTCCATATATGTGTAATGGCTCAAAATTTTTGCCAAAGTATCTTCTTTCGAATGCTATCTGGCCTTTTAAAAAATTCAATATGGTGGATGAAATATGGCGGTTAACCTCATAGTGTTTGAATAAAAAAATGTATTTTTTTATATCAAAAAACGAATAACGTCAAAAAATACTGGTGAGTTCCCGAGGGTACTAAATTTATTTCTACGGTTAGTTTTTGATTTTGCACCGTTGCAAGGGATGAAGACGGGGGTTGGGGTGACTAATTATTAGAATTTGTAAAAATTTAGTTCTACAGATTGGGCAAATTTAAGGTTTTCTGCGCTTTTAATTATATTTTTAAGGATAGTTTTCAAATTCGTATTCCTCATGAAGGTGAAAAATAGGGGTTGGGGGTGAAATATTGACGTAATTATGTTTTATTGTGTCTGGAATTAAAAATTTGTTATGAGGGGTTTTCGAGGACGCATATTAGACTCTATAACGTAAAGTTCCTGTGCCTGTTTTATAAGCTGTAGTATGTCAGGTTAAGGTAGTTTAAGTTGCCTTTCGGTGGTGTGGGCTAAGGAACGTTAAGTTAGTAATTAACCAAAGTTAACTATATCTTTTTTCAACATTTATAACTTCGATAGAAGATTGTTGACATAGATGACTATTAACAGCACTGATGTTATTTATTTTATGTATTGAGCTTTATTACCCATTGTGAATGTAATTTTAGCTGATTTAACCCATTATCGTCCAACTGACCATTCTTGGACTTTGAGTTCTTACTTCCAAAATTTTGGGCTGATGCCGATGTCAGTTTTATGTCAGTAAGATGAAAATAAGGGTTTTGTTTGAAAATAAGGGTAGGGGTAGGGTTGAAATTTTGACATCATCAGGAATTTTTTCGTTCAGATTTAAAAATTTGTTATCAAAGCAATACAGAAGAAAGCATTGAAAATTAATGGAGCGAACTAAAAAGATGCGTGAGTGAAGCAACGCAAAAAGCATAGGGATAGAAAGAAACTACGAATTGAAAGAGTGGTTTAATGAAACATGTGAAGAATGGTAAACAAAAAAATAAATGCCAGGATGAAATGGTCGAAAACAAATAATATCAGGGGCAGACGGAAATATGAAAGTATTAGGAAGGAATGTAATAAAGTAATTAGAAGAACAAAAAGAGAATGGATAGAAGAACAAATCAAAGAAATAGAAACAGAAGGTCGGAATGTTACACAAGACAGTTTTACAATAAGATAAAAATACAGAACAGAAGTTATAAAGGAAAACTCAGAGGAGTGAAAGACAGAGAGGGGAAAATAATAGAAGAAGAAAAACAGTATAATATTATATGGGAGGAACATTTCAAGCACCACTTAAACGAACAAATGCAGGAAGAACACATAACCGAAGAAAACGAGCAGAAGAAAATGAAATGGAAATGATACTAAAATCAACAAGAGATGAAATAAAAGAAATAATACTAAGAAGTAAGAACGGAAAAATAATAGGCAAAGACCGGATAAATACGGCGGAGAAAAACTGCGTAAAAGCATGTACGTACTATTAAACAGATAGGAAAAGATTGCATTGCCACATGATTGGAAAAAAAATGAAATTGTAATAATACACAAGAAAGGCGACCAACAAGTATGCAAAAATTATCGAGGAATTACCCTGCTCAACATCGCCTATAAGTTTTTGACAACGATGATACACGAAAAACTAAAATATGTAATAAAAAATGTAATAGGACAATACCAATGCGGGATTACACAAGAAAAATGTACGGTAGATGCAATACATGTGGTCAAACAAGCATTGGAAAGAGCACAAAAACAACATGCACTAAACTTGGAATTGCTATTCATTGACTTCAAGCAAGCGTTTGATCCGGTCAAGAGAATTGGGAGTACCGAGAAGATAAGGCATGTGCATGATGACACTGAAGGAGACATTCGCCAATGTCAAACCACAGAAAGGAAGAACACAAGATTTCCAAATTAACAAAGGAGTTAGACAGGAAGATGCATTATCGACCACGTTATTTAACCTAACACTACAATATGTACTAAGGAATATAAATCAAGGCACAATACGAACAAGGGGCAGCCAGATAGTGATGTATGCGGACGATGTAGTAATTATTGCAAAGAATCAAAAAATAATGAAGGAACTGGTAAGAGAAATAAGGGTAGAAGGAGCAAAAATGGGGTTGAAAATAAATGAGGAGAAAACCAAAATAACGAAAAATGGAAAACATAATGATCAGGAAATGGAAAGGATTAAAATAATATTTGGGACTGACGCTGTATTGGGACGGGAACAAGGAAATGGAAGCAAAGGAAAGATTAATAATATCAAACAATTTGTTTCATAGCAATAAAAAATTGTTAAGTAGTAAGAAAATAGGAAAACACGGTAAGATGACGATATATAAGACAATAATACTCTCAAAACTAATCTATGCTACCGAAGTGATAAGCATGACAAAAAAAACAAGAGAAGACATGAGAAGAATTGAACGAAAGATATTGAGAGCGATCCTAGGGCCAATAAGAATGTGTGAAAGAGTCTACAGAAGGAAGACTAATCAAGAAATCTTGGAAGAAGTAGAGGAAGAGATAGTCAAAAAAATAAAACAGAATATATTTAATTGGCTAAGGTACACATGGAGAGCAGGCGCAGGAGCATCAATATATGAAATACTTTAATGGAAAAAGGGACGTAGAAGGAGAGGTAGACCAAGTCAAGGAAGACAGAAAGTCAGCAGGGATTACAAACTGGAAGGAGAAGACGTCTAACAGAAAACTATGGAAACATCTAAGCTGAGAAATATAACAACAAGGAAGACGGGACTGATCAATCCATAAACTAGATCTAGAGAACCCAAAGGGTGGCCCTACCCCAAGGTTTCTGAGAAGTCAATTTTGACTTTGATATTCCTTGCAGGGATAAAAATAAGGACTTTTACCTCTGTAAGGGTGAAAATCTATAAAACTAATGTCAAAGTCAAAATTAGCATCCTTAAAAATTGATGATGCAGCAGAAAACAAGTTCTTAATTCCAAATAGAAAAATTCCTAATTATGTAAATATTTCGCTCCCCTTTACTCTTATTTGAGCCTTAACCCTTATTTTCATCTCTCCGAGGGTGGAAAAATATAAAACTGACATCAGAGACAACATAAGCGTTCTAGAAAACCCCTAATAACAAATTTTTAATTCCAGACACAATAAAAACATAATTATATCAATATTCGACCCCCAACCCCTATTTTTCACATTTAATAAATGGTTCAAATTTGAAAACTACAATTAAAAATATAATTAGAAGCATAAAAAACTTTAAATTCCCATTGCTCAATTTGTAGAACTAAATTTTTACAAATTCTAATAATTAGTCACCCCCAACCCCTGTTCTCATCCCTTGTAAGGGTGCGAAATCAAAAACTAACCGCAGAAATGAATTCAGTACCCTCGGAAATCCCGAGTATGTATTTTTTTTGATGTTGTTTGATATAAAAATACATTTTTCTTGTAGAAACATTATGAGTTTAGCCGAAATATTGAATTTTTTAAAAGGCCAGGTAGAATTCGAAAGTAGACACTTTAACGAAAATTTTGAATTATTACACATATGTGGTCTATATATATATATATATATATATATATATATATATATATATATATATATATATATATATATATATATATATATATATATATATATATATATATATATATATATATATATATATATATATATATATATATATATATATATTTATATATATATTTATATTATATATATATATATATATATATATATATATATATATATATATATATATATATATATATATATATATATATATATATATATATATATATATATATATATATATATATATATATATATATATATATATATATATACATATAATATATATCGACTTCCGTCGAGAATATGACATTCTAAATAAATATTGAATTTTGCTTTCTCATACTAAAGCTTAACTAAGTCGAAACATTATACCTCGATCTTTTAAATGAGAGATACTTTATTGTGAAATATTCATCAAAAATAAAGTGCAGCTACGGAAAGACTTCGGATGAAATTGAAAAAGTAGAGAAACCATAATTTCCAGGTTTCTAAACCCCAAGAACCCTGAAACAGATCTATATTATAATATATTCGAACTAATCCCTTCTTACCACTCCTCCACCACTTTAGCCCACAAGTGCGACTATAAAGAGTTATGCTTTAAATTTGTTAATATACTTAACTCCACACAGAGAAAAATTATTTTAATATAAATGAAACTATACAAAAATTATCGATCTCTACTTCTTCACTTGAGGAGATATCGTTTAGAACTATAGGTTCCTCTTCCTTTAAGTATTATATGGGTGGAAAATTGAAAACAGTATCCCATCTTACACCAACAGATAGTCGACAGACCAACAGGCAGACAGACCAAGAGATCAACAAACTGACAAATTTTCAAACAGATCGACAAAAAGATTGATATACCGACAGATCAACAAACTTTCAGACCGTGACTTAATATGAAGTTCCAGGAGAGCGATTTCTTTAAATACAAAACTAATATATTTAAGACAGCTTGGGGGGTTAAGAGGACAAAAAGTGTATATATTTACATATATATATATATATATATATATATATATATATATATATATATATATATATATATATATACATATATATATATATATATATATATATATATATATATATATATATATATTATATATATATACATGTGTATGTGTATTATGTAGAAAAAAGAAACTTATGACACTACTTGAAGCTCTTCGGATATTAATGCGATTTGTTGCCGCAGCTGGCTACCACAACTTCTTTTCTTATTTCTACATACCCTTGAAACAACGAATATACCTCCTATACATCATAGCAACGAATGGTGAATTTTTGTAGGTACCTGTAGGTAAAAATCGAATATAATAACATTGGATACCCACATAATGTTCAAAACATAACGTACTACTAAA
>JAHKBH010002857.1:0-19325 GCA_019049505.1 Pachyrhynchus sulphureomaculatus
AAACTGCAAAGGCAAAATAAAAGCTGCAAATTGCAGAGGTTGAAAGACTCATAATTCCAAGAGAGAAGTCAAGTCGGATACCCAAAAATTGTATGGTCTACCAAAAATACACCAGCCGCAACAACGTCCCCTTAGACTCATTTTTAAGCGCGGTAGCCACACCTACACAAAACCTAGAAAAAACATCTCTCAAAGATCATACAACCAACTGTTGAAAGTTTTGATTCATACATCAAAACACCTCACGAAAAACATAATCAAAGACATTCAACTAGAGGAAAATTACATTCTGGCAAACACCGATGCTCGGACGAACACTTATGACCCCCACCGACAATCTGCGTAGAGGCCGACCTATAAAAGACGGCGACTGCACGTCGGTTTCTCAGTTAAGCTCTTCGAGCGGCAGCGGCAGCCAGATCACAGTATCGAGTAGCAGCAACAGCGGGAGCACTTGAAAAATGCCAAATGAGATTTTGACGAAAAACGTAGTTGCCATTCATTATTAGACGAACTGATTCTAAGATCTAAAGGCTCTAGTATGCTGCTTTTTCTTTTTGTTGTCGAGATTTCGCTGTCTAATGGTAGCTTCTTCTGGATTCTAAAAATGTAAACAAGGTACAGAGAAAATAAACTTAAGACGTTCGTTTTTTTTTGAAGTGTGGTTCAATAAATTATAAGATTGTATGAGAAATTTCTTACAAAAATTTAGCAGTTAATTCATCTCTGGTGAAAACAATAAAATTTGCATTGTTTTTGTTGGCCAAGTAGTAGGTCATGATCACAAAAACATGATAAAAGGACACTTAGAGAATTACACAGGTATCAAAAATAAAACGTTGTCAAAAACATTATTCAAAACACATTTTAAGACAGAACACAACTGTAAGAAACACCATGATGTTGAAATGGCACTCCATTTAAAAATTTATTTGACATCGAGTTTAGTTAACCTATTTAGTAATATTTGAGTGTGAACCGGATATTGTTGGTAGTCTATGTCATCATCAGGTCGACAAAAAACCCAAAAAGCATTAAAGTTAGGGATGGAGTAAATTTTGGTGAAGGCTTTTATTAGACAAATTATTTATTATTAATTATATTTATTTCATAATTTTTATAACAAATTTTGTTGGATGTTACTATTAGACGAGTTATTTATTATATTTATTCTTTAATTTTTATAGTAAAGGGACTCTTAAAGTATTTAAAAAGAATGTTATTATTGGAGGTTATTTATTATTTCTCATATTTAATTTTTTTAATTTTATAACGAAAAGATACAAAAAGTAATTAGGAATATATAAAAAGTAGGAATAACAAAAAGAGAAAAAACGTCAACTTTACTGGAAACTAATTTTTTCCATAAAAGTCGTTCTTTTTCATTGGTTTGGTGTGATTTTTGTGTTAGTAAATAGGTATCCTTCTATGTCTTTTTTGTGATTTTTTTATGTAACATATTTCTAAGTAAAACTTTTTCTGAAGTATTTAGTCTCAACATCTACAATGAAGCTCTTGTTATATTGTATTATTTTACGTGTAAGCTCAAGCTGGTTGCGTTAGGCTTATGTTTGCTATCACTTTTGTATAGCGGTAATCTCTTAGAGAGCTTTTGTGAAGTTTGTTCAATGTAGACCAAATCACATTAACAAGGAATGCCATAGATTAGATCTCTGTAAAGTATCGGTTTTATCTTTAATTTAGTATAAAAACAATTCATCTTTTTTAAATTGTAATTAGCAATCTTAATGTTTGTATTTTTTGAACAGAGAAGACAAGGTCGTTATATAAGATTTTAAAATTAAGTATGAGAAATAATAAATAACCTCCAACAATAACATTCCCTTTTAAATTCTTTAAATTACTTTATGAGACCCTTCGCTATAAAATTAAAGAATAAATATTTAGTTAATAATAAATAACTCGTCTAATAGTAACATCCATCCAAAATAAATATAATTAATAATAAATAATTTGTCTAATCGTACCATCCGCCAAAATTTACTACATCCCTAACTTTAATGCTTTTTGGGTTTTTTGTCGACCTGATGACGACATAGACTACCAACAATATCCGTTCAGATTCAAACATTACTAAATAGGTTACTCCAAACTCGATGCCAATTTCTAACATTTGTGTTCTGGTTTAAAAGGTGTTTTTTATCATGTTTTCTGAGATCATACCTACTACCTGGCCAACAAAAATACAAATTTTATTATTTTCACCAGAGATGAATTAACTGCTAAATTTTTGTAAGTAATTTCTCATACAATTTGCTCATCGCTTCTCCTTATAAGGCGTTTCCAAGTAATTAAACTTCCTATTGTTTTGTTACCAATGCTCTGTTACTGTCCTTCCTCTTTCTTATTATATAAACATATACATATAATATATATATATATATATATATTATATATTTATATATATATATATATATATATATATATATTATATGCTACACTAAACTGATGAAGCATATGTCTAAACGTTGATCTTATAATTTGTTTGTAAATTATTTATTACACTCATAAAAGACGAAATGAAGTCCGATGAATACTATACGGTGTAAAACTTTTACTAAACGAGAAAATATAAATAAATTATAAAATGAACCTTCCTAATGGCACTCACAAATTCAAAGTTCAATGATTTATTAAGGTAGCCGATATGTTGATATTATGTTTGTAGTATAGCGAAATTAGAATCTTAAATAATTTAATTTATATAATAATTTAAAGATGTTATAACTTTAATAGAGTTTTTTCTACTGAAAATTTCTGATATTAATATTCATTTATTTTATTTATGGAGGATATCAACCCCAAGATGGATTTTTTTCGTGATTCCTAAAAATATTTGCTTTCGGCAAATTTCCTATATACTATAAAGCCACAACTTTCGCGCCACCTGTCCAACTGAATTACTTATTCTTTGAACCATTTTCATTTTTAACTTTAATTAATTAACGATAATGAACAAAATAACATTTTCAAATTTGATGACTCAAGAGACCTAAAAATGGAACATAATACAATATATAAGAAGATTTTACTGTTTTTTCCCTCCCTTTTAATCCTTCATATGTTTGCCTATAATTAAATGAACATAATGAAAGAATAACATAGTCTCAGCTTCTTCGACTTCAATTAACATGAAAAGAAAGTATAATACGTATGTCTGGAACAACTCTAATTCCACTACCCCACCTGTTTAACTTTTTATATTTTTTACTATAAATAATTAAACATGTATGAAAACAGTAACACAGTACATACAAGTTCCTCGACTCCAACAGTCCTGTAAAGGATATGTAACATAATATATATGGAGCAACCTCTCTATCTCTCTTCCTCCTCTCTGTTACCATTTACATCTTCTTCTTCTTCTTCCGACATGGACGTAGGCGACCCTCTGGCCTTTACCTGTCGTTAGTGCCTGTTTAAGTGTTCCACAGATAAAGGGGACCTACAGTTAAATGCCGATTCCGAACGGCAAAAGTCTTTACTAGATAGTAAATTATCAGTTTATTTCTGCGCTCCATTTGCGAGCCCGGTGCAATTAGTGCATACAGGTTTTGCATCGCGACGACTGCTTTCCGTACTACGTGATTTGAACGTGCTTGGAATTTAGGCATAAATGGATTATGACCAGTTATCTCAGTTATTTCTGATAGATAAAGGTGTTCTTTATTTTCATCGGTATATTTATTCTGTTGTTTGTAAATTTTTTAGTAATAACTATGCCCTCACATTTGTCCTAGACATGAGACAATTCTACTAAGATGATTGCACATAAGGGCTCTAGCTACGCCAGCGTAGATGAGCACATCATCTTCAAACAATCCCCATTTGGTCGATGGATATGTGAGAAAATTTAATCATATATATAGATTGTGTAGTTTAGGGGCTAATTTTCATGTAACCATCCTACATCAGATTATAATTGGTTAAGAAGGAAAGGGAGCTTTAGTGATTTCCCGGCAGCACGTGTGCTATGTCTATAAAAAAATTGAACAAGGCTAGGGAGAAGTATAACGACGACGTGTGTGAGTATGTATGCCAGTTTATAACATCAGAACGACTGATTCAATTTTCGTGCAACTATTATTTGCCAGCTATCCTACATCAGATTATAATTGGTTAGGAAGTTCTGTAAATGATTTTTGTCGACTTCGGTTATTGGAAATGTACCAAGAGCGACGAAGTGAATATATGAGAGGTTTGATTCTATTTCAATATCTTGTATTACTGAAGATACAAGTAGTTGAATCCATTCGAGAAGACTTTCTAACAAATGCTGGTATTTAAAAATAAGCTGATTAATTAATATGTAACAAAAAACAAACGAATTAGAACTATAGCAGAAGTTAGATCTCACATCATTATTTCTAGTAAACAACTAACTAATAGATTACTCTACTCTATATTATTAACTGGCCACCTAAGCGCTCTTCCCCCAGATGCCTTCTCTTTTCCTTTCGAACACATTTGAGCTTTAACGGGCTTGAAGAGCAAATTTGGAGATATCGATTAGTTGAGCTTGTGTTCATCTCAAGTGTGTCAAATGTTCGTCTGATTTTGTCAATTCACTAACAAAGGATCTTCTCAGGAAACTTCCCCTTATTATTGCCTATTAAAGTTTTCTATCAGAATCAGATTTTCTTTCTTCACGCAAATTTCTTATCACCCTTCATCGCCAATTTATTCATGAATTAG
This sequence comes from Pachyrhynchus sulphureomaculatus, assembly GCA_019049505.1. Taxonomy (NCBI): domain Eukaryota; kingdom Metazoa; phylum Arthropoda; class Insecta; order Coleoptera; family Curculionidae; genus Pachyrhynchus; species Pachyrhynchus sulphureomaculatus. The sequence goes on from JAHKBH010002857.1 coordinate 4,717, forward strand.
TTGGAAATCGTAGCCAGTCAGGAATTTATGTATTTTCTATTGGAGATGATGTATTTGCCATGTTCGATGATATTAAAAAAAAAATATACGATTTTAATTCTAAATTAAATTCTACTTTATTATCTTTACTTGTGAAATTGGAAGCAACGAACAATTGCCTTTCCTGGATATTATTAAAAATATTAATAAATGAGAATTTGAGTTCCATAAGAAAGATACAGTATATTCCTAACGATTTCTAATGATTCATTTCGTTGTAAACAACGTAAACCTGCCTATTTGGTTCATCATTTAGTCACTTCCCTTTGAACGAAAGGAATCATGTGATCTTCCTTTTTAATCTTCCATATGGAACCTTTATAAGATCACTTCGGTGTCTGTCCGTCTGTCACACCTGATTTTTCTCTGATACTATTTGATATAGAAAATTGAAATTTGGCATTAATACACGTATAGGAATTGATCGCCTCATCAGAGTCGTGTAGTTCTGAAAGTTAAATTTTTACTTAAAGAGTTAGTTTTAAGGGGTGAAATCGGGAGTGAAAAAAAAATTAACCAGGTCATCGAGTGGGTTGTTAAATAAAATCTTGTGAAAGTACGAACTGAAAAATATATATAATGTAATACTTGTGCAGACTTTTCTTCCTACTATTTTTTAAAAAATTGGCAAAATTCGCTGTCACTCAAGTTTATCTCGAAAGGTACTGCTCAAAAAATTTTGAAGACATGTTGGAATAATCTCCACAGGGTGTAGATTAAGCGAAAATTATCACGAGTACGTTACCTTTAATAATTTATCTGGTATATAAAAAATAAAATTTAAATGACGTCAGTTTTTAACAAAGATTGGAAACAAACTTTGTTGAAAACTCATCTGGGGTGTGTTTTGTGAAGTCACTGATCATTTTATACCTCTATAAACAAGAATTTTTATTTTAAAAGTTATCAATGTACGGAACATTAACTGCGCAAGTCCGACTTGCCCTTGGCCGATTATTTTTCAGCTTTAAAATTTCTTAAAAAGCAAAGGAAGCACTCGGGCAACTTAAAATGAACAGAACATCAAGAAGACCGTTCTGGGAGGAAGTGAAATTAAAACCACCGCACTAGTGAGAAAAAAGTAAATGGAACAATGGGAAAAATTTTCTAAAGAAATGGAACATGACTTTTATGGTATGCAAATGGAAATTTGGAGAATGATACGTGGACAGCGAAAGGAAATGAAAGAATTAACAGAAGTAAGGTACATCGAAAAAGATACATGGATAAATTATATAAAGCAATTGTATAATACTATAGAAAATTTGGCACCCGAAACACCAGAAATAGTAATCAACGAAACGTCAGAAATAGATGATAGACAGGTGGAAAAAGCTCTCAAAAAATTAAAAGAACCGAAAGTCAGCCGGTAAGGGCGAAATACAAAATGGACTATTAAAGTACGGAGGAGTAAAACTGACTAAAGAATTGACAAAGCTCATAAACAAAATATACAGAGATTGTGAATACCAGAAGAATCGAGAATAAACATAATGATACTACTTTTTAAAAAGGAGAAGAAATCGACTCGAATAATTATCTTATGCACAACTTTAAAACAGACGACAAAAATTGTTGTCAATAAAATAACTCCACTTATTCAGCTTTCCGAAGAACAAAAGGATTCAAGAGCGGAAGATCCTGTAACGACGCAGTTCTTGTAATCAGAAAAATTACTGAAAAATCAGTTGAATATAACAGACCAACGTTTTTTATGCTTTATAGATTTGGTAAAAGCATTTGATAGAGTACAGCTGCAAGACATAGTGCATACACTTTATGACAAGAATATTCCATTGGATATAATAAACCTAATTAAGAACATTTACAAAAGAAATAAAATAGAAGCGAGAGAAAATTCGGAGTTAACTAAACCCATAGAGGTAACAACTGGTATTAGACAAGGAGACATACTGAGTCCCCTAAGGTTTAACAAAATATTGGAAAAAATAATTAAACAGCTAATAACAACAAAAAGCTATAAAATCAGCAATAAAGAGATACAAATATTGTGTTACGCCGACGATAATATCCTAGTCGCTGAGAGTGAAGATGAATTGCAGAGATTCTTACATCAGTTTAATACAACAGCAAAGAAATTTAAAATGAAAATATCAGCTGAAAAATCCAAATCAGTAGTTATCTCCAAAGAACGAATTAGGTGCAAGTTGGAAATCGATAATCAGATTATAGAGCAGGTAATGACAATTAAATATTTAATAATTAAATTATTACATAACAACAACATCAAAGAAGAAATTAAAGAACAAATAGTAAAAGCCAATAGAATAGCAGAATGTTTGAATGAGACTATTTGGAAAAGTAAATACTTGAGAACAGAAGTATAATCTCGTATTAATAAACCTGTAGTTCGACTAGTTATGACCTACACAGCAGAAACAAGATCAGAAATACGCAAATCTCAGAGATACTTACAAACAAGTGAAATGAATGGGATAAAAAAACAAATGACAACATAAGGCACATATGCGAAGTAGAGAACATTAACACATGGATAAGAAACAGAAAAGAAACAATACATAAAATAGAATGTCCGAACGACAGTTAATGAAAATAGTTCGAGATAAATCACCGGTGGGCAGAAAGGGTATAGAACGCACACGAAAAAGATGGAACGACGACTTGTAGCGACGAAACATTAACGAAAATCAGGCAGGAATGCCTAATATAAAGAAGAAGAAGAATGAAAATTTTTATTTAAATTTCGAAGACTATCTATATTGCCTTGTAACAGGAGTTGTCCTTTTTATTTTTGCAATATTTTTAGCAGTTGTTGTGTTTTAGAAAGAGAAAAGTTTAATGCAAACTTCGTAATAGGTTTCAAGAGTTCACTGAAATATTAAGATTTTTGACAATAATATTAAAGAAGAAACAATTGAACTAACAGAAATATTATTTTTCCGTTTCTAATTAACCCTTTTTTAGAATATGTTCAAATTAATTTTATGTCTACTTATGCTTAAATTTAGATTACTGATTACCATTATTTTTTCGTTATCTTCAAATAAAGAGATTTTTTTTTTATTATTATCGCTATTCCATTCCCTTTGATAATATTCCTAATATTTTGGTTTTCGTTTCTTAATAATAATTGTTTTATCTCTTTTTCTACTTATAGAGGGAATTTTCCAGCTTTGAACTATATCTAAAAAGTTTTGAGTAGTATACATGTATGTTATGAAGAACATACCACAAAAATAAAAACTAAGGGCAAAGATTAGATTCGAAGACAGTTTGATTTTCTCCTTAAGGTTAAAATTATAGTAAAAATTGTGCCTTGTTATAGACGTTCAAACTGAATATTTAAATCTAATTTTAATTTAAATTTTTTACTGATAAATCTTAAAAAATATAAAATTTAGATATAGTATAATTAAGAGGATAGTAATTTACAAGAAATATGGCTCTTGTGCCAAAATTCATGTTCACTAGGTCAAGCTTCTCAGAACTTCTTTGCATATTCGAAACTAATTTTCAATTGTGCCATTAGGAACAACAATAGCTCTTTCTTATTTTTATAGCTACTCAGTATATAAAACTTTTGAATCAACTTGTATATTTAAACACATTATCATCCATCTATAACTAGCACTAATGGGTTTTTCATCGATCGGACTTAATAGACTGTTGTTTCAAATACCTAAACAGTATTACTACCGCATACTCTGCGGAATAAAGTAAAAACATGAATTCACGAGAAATATTTTTTATTTCAGCGTCAAAATATTTGAATTTTGTTTGTATTATACCATGTTTTGATTTTCGCAATAATACATTAATACTGGAACAATGTTATAAAAAGCAAGTTGCAGTTTTTATTTTGTTGGTTATATTTTCAGGAACAGTAAAATTCGGTAAATTGTACCAGAATCTACCAATTTGTGATAGTTTTTTTAATGTCACTGTGAGTACGGTGGCACTATCGGCTACCGTATTTCAGTTTCTATCTTTGCTTGCCGCTATTATTAATTCTTGTAATAAGAGAAGAGTTTGGTGCAAAATTTTTCAAAAATTTTCATTAGTTGATAAAATTTTGTCCAGTGGGAGATCGAAATTTGAAGAAAATGTATTTAAAACAGCGAAATGTTATTTAATTTCTGCTAATTTATCAATATTTTTAATCTTAACTTATATTTATTTAGAGGTATTAGAAAATAAATGGAACAAAATATTAGAATTCTTTGTGTTGGTATTATCTGAATTTCTAATTAATAGCTATTCTATAGTGCTATGTATCATCATGGTAACTTTATTAGTATGTTTAAGAATTAGATACCAAAAAGTTGGGGAACTTGTTATTCATTTAAAATATTCCGATGTAAAAGAAGAAATAACGGAAACAACCGAAAAAGTGGAAACATCGTGCCTGCATCTCTATGAAATAGTAACTCATTTTAGAGACCTGTTTGAAATTCAATTATTAATAATGGTCGTGAACGGTTTTCAACACTTTCTTGCCATTAGTCTAATTAGCTATCAATTTAAGACATCGCCTATTTTTCTTTTTTGGATAACTTGGTACATGGTAAGTCAATTTTCATTTTTATTATTACTTTTGTTCTTCTTTCTCACGTTTGGTCAATCTGGTTCCATGTTTTAGCTGACAGGCCTAAGCCAAGTCAGCACAAACTTTATTACCATTGTGTACTAAGGAATGACTTGATAATGTTAGATGTTTTCAAATTTACTGACTTCTGAATGTTTTTGTGTATATTTGTGTTGAGTCCTAATTATACTAAGTATGGTGTGCATGTTGTTGGTGCAAGACCTGTGGCTGATATAACGAGGGGAGCAATTGGTGGCGGGGTAGTAACAGCGCATCACTGTTCTGTTCATTTCATCTGTCCACTTTAACCGGTGTCTTGGCTTGCCAGCCTTGGTAGTTGCGTGTTGTCCTTGCAAAATATACATGGCTTGGCTTGGCTCTGGTGGTTATATTTATCCTGTATCTGTGTCGGTTGTGTTTGGGATTGATTTCGGTGGGTCCAGGCGGCGAGTAATTATTTCTTAGTGATTTCTTTGTCAGGTTTTGTGATTTTATTATAACAACACATGACGTGTTCGTTGATTTCTGTGGTGCAACTCATGCTTTGCACTGATTTTCCCGCCTTGGTGGGTGTCGGCTTACTTGCCGGCAACAACAACACTTTTGGCAGGTCCATTTTCTTTCTTTTGCCCGGTCTTCATCGTTTTGATAGAACTGCTATTTCCCGCGACGTCCTCTACCGTTACGTCGATTGGTATGTTCTTCTTTCTCACATTTGGTCAATGTGGTTCCAAGTTTGGCTGACGTGTTTAAGCCAAGTCAGCACAAACGCTATTACCATTGTGTATTAAGGAATGACCTGCCAATGTTACATGTTTTCAGAATCATTGTACTAAGTGTGGTTTATTACTATTATTATTATTATTAGTAGTATTGTTATTATTACCATCACTACCTTTCCATTATTTCCAGTAATTTATTTTTATTTTGCCATTATAACTCTTATCGTCATTCTTTCTGTGATTAGTTTTTGTGGAGAAAATAAGTCAGGCTGAAATTGTATTCAGACCTGAGAAGAAGTCTTACTATTTCCAACCAAATTACTTTATGACTCTATTACTATTTTCTGAAACCTACAAATTTATAAAAGCATAAAGTGATCTTGGTCGATAGGAATAGTGACCCATATCAATTTATCAAAATTTTTTGGAAAAAGAAATGTCAATTAATCATCAAGAGGACCATCTTAACGGTACCGATAACTTCATAGTTCAATGATCGGTTTAAGTAGCCGGGGTACTCATATTATTTCGAGGCTTAAATAACTTCAGGAGGCTACTAGCTCCCTTCTTGTTTAATATCTCTGTAGAATATGTCTGACGAAGTGGCTAGGGAGCATTATAAAATATTACACATATCTTTCCACTTAAAAGTACTCTGTATACAGTAGGTGGTCGTAAGATAACTATCCAACCCATGTTATATATATATATATATATATATATATATATATATGTATGTATGTATATATATATATATATATATATATATATATATATATATATATATATATATATATATACATATATATATATATATATATATATATATATATATATATATATATATATATATATATATATATATATTCACATTTTACTGTTGATTTCCAAGGAAAAATCCCACCTATTATTCCCATAGTGCAGTAAAGGATGCCCAATATTGTCTTCAGACAGCCTATCATAAAACGTATTTTGTTGAAGCTAGACACCAAAAAAGCTTCTGGCGCTGACCGAATACCTGCTATAGTACTCAAGAACTGCGCGATTGAACTAACACCAGTTTTTTGTAGACTTTTTAACATATCCTGTTGAAAGGGAATATTTCCTTCCTGCTGAAAATGCGCCACAATTCAGTCGATGCCCAAAAAAGCCAAGAAGTCCTGCGCACTGCTTTCAATAATATCGAAATTCATCATCATCAAATTCAAATTCAACAATTTCTTTATTATTTGAAACGTCCTTACAACATTTTAAATACATTTTATCTTACATTCTATAGATTCTACGAATAGAGGATGCTTTAAAAGCATCCTCATTCGTAGGGAATGTCTTACGGCCGCTGGTGTTCTGCTATTGGTATTAGAACCTTGTGTGCCTGTTTGTGAAATTATTATTTCCGACAAGGTCTTACATGATATTTTCTTTAACTATTTTATGACAAAAGGTGTTTTTCTATTAGTTATTTATATTTGATGTGATTTTTAAATTGCCGTTTATTGGGAAAAACGATAGAAAAAACCCAGCTTGATATGATCAGGTACATTGTAGTAAATATAGATCAACTGGAGATCTTTTAACTTATATAATACATGTCTGTGACAACGCAATTGAACACTGTTGAGAATCTCGATCGATTGCACTTGATATAACCAAGGTACTCGACTGTGTTTGGCACGATGGATTGTTGGCTAAGCTACGCTCTTCTGGTGATGGCTATCAAGTTTCTTCAGAGAGATTTCTTTACTTATGGTAATCGACGGGAGCAGGAGGTCGTTCAACTTAACAAGGACCTGGAAGAATTTTTGTCCTAGGATGACAGTAACAAAGTAGAATTTAACGCTATAAAACCCAGGCGGCAGTTTTTTCTAAAAAAGTTAACGTTGCTGAACCCGACATAGTTATGGCATGTACATGCTGCAAGCATAGCAAAGAGAGCTTCTTAAAAGCTGGGAATAATATTTGAACGAACTTTTACACTCCACCACAACTGTTAATTCTGTCAAAGCTCAAAATCGACTAAAGATGGAATACTGCTCCCATGTTTGGGGCTTTAGTCTCAAACATACAGTGCATTTATTGGGTTCTATTCAGAAGAACCTGATTGGAGATCTGAAATTAGCAAGCAACCACGATTCATTGGAACATCGAAGAACGGTTGGCAACTTGAATATGTTCTAAGAGTTTTCATGGAAAGTGTGAGCGGTGCATGCTAGAAATACATGCCGCGCTAATACTTCATATCCGTATGAGGTTCAACTTGTTACTCCTTTTACAACCCTTTTCAAGCAGTCTGTTATCTGGAGAACCTGGAATAATTTGCCCAGATCTGTGTTTCCGACCGTGTACAATTTACGGTGATTAAAGACCAAATCGTTTTTTCCGCAGATGTGTCGCTCCTATGGCTATTTAGAGATTCCCTTGCCGCGCGTATGCTTAGCCCGTAAAAGAAAACAAAGACATCATATTACCTTTAGTAGTTATTTTCAGAATTTTAATTGCTCAAATTCCAAACTATTTAATTAAGCAACCATTTTTCTTAGGATAGTCCTTTCCAATTGGGACTAAATTATAACTTTCCATCTGCGACTGCAAGATGTCTCTTCCGAGATATTTACTGTTCGAAATTAGAACAATGAGTGAGCTTGAAGAAGTACAGATCAAGTCATTATTATACGTATCTGATATTCGCTGAACTATGACCCAACATATTGATCGTTTTCCACGTGTGATGCAAACCGTAACCCGAGTCTCTATTAGCTTTGTTAGAATATTGATAAATTTCCTTTTCCTTATCCTTCGTTTTTACACTGAAGACAGAAGCCAAAAAAAACTTTGGCATCTTTTACATTGAGCTACAATGTGTTTCGATTTTAATACATATTTTTTCTACTTTCCTTCTCGTTAATATTAAATTTTTCGTTTGCCCCATATACGCTGTACCACAAGAGAAACGTATCGAATTGCATTAACATTGAAACATAAGGTTTAAAATGGAAACAAATGCATATGTGTACCTTGGTATTGGTTGGTATTATCAACAAATCTTAATCTCAATTATTTACAATCAAAAATACAAGGGATTAAAGAAGTGAAGAAGAGTGTTAGAAGTACATCGTATCCTTTTCGTGGATTCTGAAGTCGAAAAATCTGAAAATTTTGTTATTTTCCCCATTTTCTTCAGTTACTTATCATAAAAATAAACGGTATTTTGAAATGGGAGAGAGGGTTCAAAGGATTGCTTCACATAGGTCATATTATACACATTTTCAGAGTTGTTAACATAAAGCCATCTGACAGTTGTGTTACTTACGTTCTTTTCAAAGTACTTATGGTCAAGAAATCTAAAAGTTTTCGTTTGTTTTCAGTTATTTTTTATCAAACATATTCGAGGTTAATAAGGTAAGAGAGGGGAGAGTTGGAGGGTTCGTTTTTATATGTCGTACTATTTGTTGTAAAATAGATGAGGAATTATTATATATAAAATGTTATATGTTCTTTTTAGAAATCTTAAAGTCACGAAATTTGAAAGTTGTATTAATTTTAACAGAAATAATTAATTGACAGAGATATAAGGTTTCAATTGTGGATATCTCGGAAACTCTTTCAAATCAATCGAAAATTAATATGGTATGTATTAAAAACTATGGACATTGATATATTTTTCAAATGTTTCAGGTACCCGTAATAGTTTGCGTATTTGTCTGCGACATCACTAAAAGAGAGAAGGATAGACTTATGGTCACATGTCTCAAAGTTAAAGAATATTTTGCCGAAAAATCCAAAAGCTATCAAGTGATGGAGTGTCTGTGTTTTAAAATCAGTTTATTGAAAACTGAATTCACTGCTGCTGGATTTTTTATAATTGAGCGAGCAACATTAATTACACTATTTAGTTGTTGTGCAATATATTTTATTACATTTATAAATATGTCCTTCTAAAAGTAATTAACTTGCTTGTAATTTCATATTGAGTAGAAAGGTTTGATTAACAGATATAGTAGTAAATATATTTTATATAAACAGAAATAAAAATAATGTAAAACTGAAATATTTTCTTGTGCAGTTAAAAACTTTATTTAAGTACTGCAAAATATTTCACACCCTCAACAGTAGCGTAGTCAGATACAATGGGCGGAGCATATGGATAAAAAGACATTTCTTTATGAAAAAAAGAGAATGCTAAAACAGGAGCTACTTACAGAGAGGCCTCAATCGACCAACATGAGGGTCGTAAAAGGATAAACAGAGAGTGAAACATCCTCATGAAAAAATTTAACCCATTGCACTAAAACTGTAGACGCCTAGTCCCTTTCCGATGAAGTGAATTAAAAATTGATAATCAGAGGAATGAGAATCATTTCTAAAACAAACTCCTGCTGTAATGGAACTCAAATAGCTTGCTACTCAATTTAAAAACTGGTAATCAGGGGGGGGGGGGCATTTTTTGCAAAAAAAAAAGAATTTAGCATCTAAAGATATATTTTCTAGAACCAGACGAATTAAGGATATATGCTCTTTCTCCATTCTCCTTCCCTTCTTGGCTACACCACAGATCCCCAATTAAATTTCTTAATTTAGTTTTAGTTTAAGCTTCAATTGTGTATGCATAAGAACATGTCTAATTTAAATATAGACCCTGTCACATAAAATATGTTTAAAAGGAAACAGACGAATATGCTATGTAGTAAAATATATATTCTCTGTCGTACATTGGTTTATGCCACCGAGTATTGTCAAGGGTAATTTTAAATTATATCATTTTAGCAAACATATAAATCCTGCAAAGCATAATTCTTATTTATATAGTTATTAAGTAAATAAACTACGACATACTATCCAGTTAACATCTAAACACATTGTTGCTAATGAGTTTTTTTATTGATTGTATCGTATAAATATAAATCGCTCATGTTTATATATTCTATTATTATAGTGTAGTAAAAAAGCATTTGAAATTGTATAGTCTATGTACAGCAATATTATGATTTTATCTTCTCTAGAGTATCAACAGGAATATTCTCCTAAGATTTGGACCTCGAAAAACTTGCTCTCTTGTTTATAAACAGGTTAAGTTTTCAAAACGCGTTTTTTGAGCTTAAAATGTGAATAACTCCAGTTATATAAGTAGGATCGAGACGAAAAAAACCAAACTCTTCGTAATAAAATTTCCAACCAAAATTGAAAAAATTATATAAAATCAACACTATGTTTTAATTTCCAATATATTTAAAGCCACTTGACAATTGTTTTACCATACAATAGCTTCTTCTTCAGAAGAAATAATAATTATTTACTTCTGAAGAAGCCATTGTATGGCGAAACAATTCTCAGAGACTTTAAATATATTGGAAATTAAAACATAGTGTTGTTTTTATATAATTTTGTTATGAATTTCCAACGAAGATCAGCTAACACAATAAAAGGCAAAATTGAAAAAGTTTTATTACATCTGGTAGACTTTTTTTTTAAAAAAAAAATGTTTTCGTTAATATTTTTTCTTTCAAAATGACCGAAAAAATACATTGGGGTTAAACTAACCCCAAAATTTTTTCTTTTTTAATGGCATCGGAAAGCTAGCGTCGAGACTAATTTTTTTTTTTAAATAAAAGATCCATTTTGGGCCAAATGGCATAAAATGACTGGTAATTCAAATTTTAGATAACAAATTCCATTGTGTCCATTGAGTTCAATATCTTTGTACTAAAATTTCAGGGTATTTTTACTATAACAAAGAGCATATTTTCTGAAAATTTCAAGCCGATCGGTTCACTTAGTCGACCTGTACACCAAAATGAAAAAAAAAAAAAAACAATTTTTTGCCTGTTTTTTTCAATTTTGTAAGTTATGTATGCACTTGAGCGACCAACGAGGATTTGTTGGAAATTTTGTTACGTTGAGTTTAAGTTAGGTTTTTTGTCTCGATCCGACTTATATAATCGGAGTTAATCACATTATAAGCTCAAAAAACGCGTTTTGAAAACGTAAATTGTTTATAAACAAAAAGTACAGGTTTTTCTAGGTCGAACACTCAGGACAATACTCCTGGTAATACCCCAGATAAGATAAAATCATAATATTGCTGTATCTAAACTATGCTTATCTCATAAACATTTTAACCATTTTTTACTACACTATTAGTATAATTATTATTAAACTCAGTCTAAACTCATGAATATTCCTTTCTATTTTAGCTTCAAACTTTGTTAATTCTATCTGCACTGTACCATCTCTAGATATTAATAAAATATATTAGTAGAGGAACAACGCTGTAAAAAGTATGTCACATTTTTTGATGTTATTGCAATGACCAATAATAATATTATAATATTTTTAATTATAACAGTTTGACAGAAATAATGGAAAATAGTTTGTGATACTATTTTTAGTATAATACATAATATCTTGTCAGTATTATCCAGCAAATGACAGACTCCACCCTTTCTTGTTGCTATTATTTACTCATTAAGAAGCTTTTTACAAAATTTCAATCGTTAATAAATGTTATTCAATTTTTGTCAACCCATTATTACTGTTAATAGTATTTAGCATTTACTTGATATTCATTTAATAAATTAATCATTGTTAAAGAGGCGCATAAATCGGGCAAGAAATTCAACTAAAAATCTGTTAAATAGGAAGAACTTATGTGATTCGGCCATTTACAAAACCTGATAAGTCATTGTAAAACAAATTTTGGCAAATAACTAAAAAACTCATAGAAATTATTACAAAAGTGATGCAAATTTGCGACTTTTTTTTCAAAAAATCGCATAAAATTTAAGAAGCGTAATTGTATGTTTGGTTATAATCTCGAAACTATTAAATTTTGTTTATTTAAATATTTAATGCCGACTTAACAGGTTTTGTAACTCGTTGGCGAAAGTTATCAGATTTTGCAAAATTTCGAGCAGTCATGTTTGAGGCCGTGCAGTTTGCAAAACATGATTAGTATGTCTTGCAGTTGGAAAACGTAATATTTGTTTACCCATCTCATTTCACTAGATTCTCCCCATTGGTTTAAAAAAAAAAACAATCACACATAATAAAATCAGTTTATTATTAAATATGTATGCATAACTTGTCTTTAAATATATTATTACAGTAAAAAGTAAAAAAAAATTACGGATATAGATTTAAAATTAAATAGAAAAATAAAAAGGCTAAAAAATCAAAAATTTTGTTTACCTAAATGAAACCTAGTTGCCTACATCTTAAAAACTAATAATACCTAAGTGAATGATTAAGTACCTACGTTTTAAAATCATAAGAACAGTTTCTAAGTACTAAGTTGGGAATGTGGAATCTTTAGCACAATGACACTACTCAGTATATATCACCACTATACCAAACACTTTATTGATTGACTTTATATAGTTTCTAAGTACTGTAGAATAGAATAAAATTTCAATTAAATTGGTTCTTGTTCCTCTTCATCTATAAGCAGAAGGTCATCTTGTTCCTAATTTGGTCTTCGGGGTTGTCATGAAGACTGTTTTGTTAGTCAAAAACATCTTTATAAAACGCCAAATTTTCGTTTTTTTTTGCCATTGCTTCCCAAAATGTAACTCTAACAGTTTTCTTACATCTTCAATTTTTCCTTTAAGGCAACTCTTCGAGCAGTAGCAGTAGGGAAAATTTCGTTTTTAAACACTATTCCTTTCGACATGATAAATTTTGGGGCACAACAATTAAAGCTGTAAAATGGTTCCCCTTGAACAAGGGCATTTTTTTTTATTTTTGGTTTTGGTTATAATGACTTTTTTACATTTTTGGAACTGAAAATTCCAGCTACCTGGAATTTTAAGATAGGGTTCAGCCATTTCCCTCCAGTTGTAAACCAAGCATTGCTTAAGCTCACCCAGGTTGATTATCCTGGAAAACTTTTTTATCAGTGTAACCTGTAGGAGTTTCAATTACACTGAATTTTCGAAATTCACGTTCTAGTTTTCCGAAAACACGATCAGCAGATTAAAATGAATGGCCCACTATCGGGAACCACATTTCCACTTTAAAGTGGATAAGAGTGTTTCTTATAACATTTAGCAAGTTTTTCATCAACACGTATGCGGTAGCCATCTTGCCCCACAAGAGTTGACAGGTTTTAAACTAGTTACCCAGTCAGCTATGTTTGCATCCTAACCTCAACAGTTATCAGTTTTTGCAACTGTTCAACTTTTTTAAGTCACTTTTTCAATTGGTTTTATCAGGTTTTGGTTTCTGACCCACGTTCAGTTTTGTAGCCTCTGAAAGGCTGAATATAGTTTCATTTTTTTTTTAACTTATCAGGTTTTGCAACTGGCCGACTGATATAATATTTTGCGAACTTTCCCTTGGGTAGACGTTTTTTGTAAATTCGACAATCCATCTAACTTCGCTAAGGAGATTTCCGATGTCATTTTGCCTGGTAATGAATCTTACATACATTTTTTGAATAAATGATCTTCCAACGGTAAGCTTTAGTTCGACGGAAGTTGTTGCTTCTAAACATCTTGCCTACCGACAATAGTGTGAAAATATTAAAATCATAAATCGTAATATCTTTACCCGGCACAGATCCAAAGAAATTATCAAAGAAACCAATCAAAAATTACAAACAGGCTTCTTCTGCATCAACAATTTTAAGTCCTTTTGGTCAGTCATTAGTTAAAAGTTAAATAACTACACTGTACCACCACCTTCACCGCCAGATAATTCTATTGCAACAACACATATTGAGAAAGACAACTTGTTGGCTGAACTTTTTGTTTCACATTCTACCGTCGATTTCCAAGAAAGAACACCACCAACTATTACCATAGTAGAGTAAAAGATACCCTATATTGTCTTGAGACAGCATATCATAAAACTATTTTAATAAAACGAGAGACTAAAAATTCTTCTGGTGCTGATGGAATACTTGCCATAGTACCTATACCATGCACGAGCGAATTAACACCAATGTAGGCTTTTTATACAAATATATATTCAAACAGGTTGTTCTAATATTCAATATTTTCTTGCCAAAATTTCAAAAATAGTTCATTTTAGGATATATCTCGTATACAAAAACTTTATACAAAAGAATATATAGCCTACTCAGATAGTTAAAAATTTTAATTTCGCTCTTATACTTTAGTAAGACTTTGAAATTCTCAGTACCGTTAAGATGTTTTCCTATAGGAACCTTGTGGAGTAATAAATTACAAGATAATGAAATAAAATTAAAAGTATCGTTCTTTTGGAACATAAAAACTGTTTTCGTGCCAGATTCCGAAGAAGCTTATTCCCGAAAGCTTTAAAAA
>JAHKBH010002861.1:0-28565 GCA_019049505.1 Pachyrhynchus sulphureomaculatus
AGTTCCCCACCTCCGATAGACGAGGGTGCCCCTCCTCTCCCACATAGTCATCTGGTGCCGGTGGAGAGGTTGGCTGTTGAGGAATGGCACCAGTTCTGCGGAGACTTTCCACAAAGCAGGTAATATGTTATATATTTAAAATGTTCATTCTAAAAACAGTAAAGCTACAACTTAATATAGTAGAAGAACCAGTTAAATTTGGAACGAATATCCGACGTTTCGTCTACGATTGAACCCAGCATCTTCGGATATTTATGCTCTCCGAGAATCCTGAATGAAATTCAAAGAGTGAAAATTCTTGTTTCATGGAATCGTAGGCGACAACTCAGAATATTACTCCAATTTGTTAAGCTATCTCAGGTTGTATATGGCCGTCCTCAGGGCTTAGACCCAGGAAGAGACCCAGCGAGGGGCGATCGTCCGTCCCCCCCCCCCCCCAGTTCAGCTTAACCTAACCTAATAAAGAATAGTAAAAATATAAATCGTACTGTATACTTATTTTTAAAATATAAAAGTATAATAATTGCAAAAGAACAAGTAAGTAAAAAATAAATAAACTTCTCTTTTAAGTATGTATATAAACACTAGAAAATACTACCCGAATGGGCTGTCCAAGAAAACAGAAAATAGTATTTACGTTGTATGACCGGTACGTCGCTCGACGTTACTGTTGTAACCGCGCTGTAGCGTGAGATTTTTGAATCCAAGAAAGATATTCACCTTAAATGTCGGTAACTAGTGTGTACTCGCAATACCTTAAATAATTGTTTTGATTTAATATGATATGGATTTTTGAATTTCAGTCAAGTATTGTAATAAAATATTATTTAATTTAAAGTCGAGAACAATCTAAAAAAAGTACTATTTTTCTTAAAAAACGAAATTGAAATTTAAAACTCAAAAACCAGAATATTATTCTTCTTTACAAATACGATAATGGCAGATCAAAATTTAATGAAGAATTTTCTATTCTACAAATTTTTACATCAAATAGGTATTAAATAGTTATATTTTGATCTGCCATTATTGTATTTGTGAGGAAAAATAATATTATTCTGAACTTTGAATTTTATATTTCAATTTTGTTTTTTAAGAAGAAATAGTAGTTTTTAGTATTCCATATGGAACACTTATAAGATCACGGTGTCTGTCTTGTCCGTCCGCCCATCTGTCTGTCACACTCAATTTTCTCCAAAACTACTTGACGTAGAAAGTTGAAATTTGGTACTAATATAGAAATTGATGGCCTCATCAGAGCCGTGTATTAACTATAAAGATATGGGACATACTGGACGTTCCGCCATCTATAATTAACTATCTGCCAGGTTTTTAATTTTTGTTACATGTAACTATTTTTCAATTTTTCAAAGTAGCTGTGTGCCACAAATATGATAAACTTACGTAGACAATCAAGTCACTTCCGGTGACAGGATAGTGCTTGGTTCTTGAAGCCTCTTTGCTGATTGCTTTTTCCATTCTGATAAATACGTAAAAATTTTATAAAACTCCCTGAGCTTTTGAGTCTACGAAGAAAAAAATAATTTGAAATTTTGGTCGTACAGGTTTAGTGGGAACATAGGAATTAAAAAAAGTACTTGTTATTAATAATATATAAATTATATATATATATATATATATATATATATATATATATATATATATATATATATATATATATATATATGTATATATATATATACATATATATATATATATATATATATATATATATATATATAGAGTGTTATGAAAATCGTAAATATATTAAATACATATATTAAAACTGATGTATCTCTGCTTCAAAATAAGTTGAAGAAAAATATAAATATATGTAGTACCCTTCTATAATAATACTTAAAACTCACTTAAAGAGGTTTGAAACTTTGAAAATTACTTACATACTTACATATACAAAGTTAAACTTTGATTTAAAGGTTTAGTTTTGGGGGTGCAATCGGAAATGAAAAAAAAAAATTTTACTAGGTTATCGAGTGTCAAATGAAAATATATATAATGTCTTACGTGCGCACACTTTTCTTTGTATTATTTTGAAAAAAATCGCGGAAAATCGCTGTTCCCCTCTCTGTCTTGAAAAGTACTGATTCAAAAATTTTGTAAAAAATTCTGGAATTCTCTCCGCGGGGTGTAGATTGAACGAAAATTATCACGAGTACATTTCCTTTAATAACACAGGGGAACAGCTGTTTTGGTGTCGAGGTTTTTTGAGCTGATTCTATATCAATTTGATGTCCTGAATTCAAATAACGTATTCATTTTTACCTAGGAGCTCAAATTTTTAAGATATACAATTTTAGAGAAATATAAGTTACATTATTGTAACTCAAATCCGTAAGTGTAGTAAACAAAAGCAGATACGAAATTTTTATTTTAGTTATACAAAATACAATATTATGTCGTACTTACAAACAAAAAAAAAACATTGAAGAAATGAAATAGTCACTCAACACTTGGAAAGCTTCTTTTCCGCGGCATTCTTGAATGTTTTTTTAAACAGTCCCTTTTTAAACTCCAGCAGTAATCTGCCATCATGTGCATGTCCCATCTTCCTTGGTAGCGGTCCTCCATAACTTTAATATCTTGGTGAAATCTTTCACTTTGTTCCTCACTCATGTCTCCTAAATTTTCTGGAAAACGGTCTAAGTGGCTGTGTAAATAGTGTATTTTAATACTCATATTGCACCCTAAGGATTTGAAACTATTAAGCATCTTGTTAACCATTTCAACATAGTTTTGAGCTTTATGTTTGCCTAGAAAATTTTCTGCAACTGCAACAAATGATGTCCAAGCTTCTCGTTCAACTTGATTCATTGAATTTATGAAGGCAGGATCCTTAATTAATTGTCTTATTTGTGGGCCGTCAAATATCCCTGCTTTGAGTTTTTCTGTGCTCAACTGATGCATTTTTACCCCTATATATGCAAAACAAGACCCATTCTTATCAAGAGCCTTTACAAATTGCTTCATTAAGCCCAACTTTATATGTAACGGAGGAAGTATGATTTTTTCTCTTTCAACCAAAGCGTCGTTAATGACATTCTTTTCCCCAACGTCCATGTTTTCTCTCTGAGGCCAATCTTTTCTAACCCAGTGGTGTGTTTTGTCCCTACTATCCCAGAGGCACAAGAAACACGGATATTTCGTGTAACCACTTTGCTGCCCAAAAAGAAAGTTTACCATTTTTAAGTCTACACAAATCATCCATTGATGTTCGTAATACTTTATCTTCTGCAAGACCAAAGCTATTGTATTATATTCTTCTTTCAGTTTCGTTGAGTGAGCTAGTGGTATTGAACCATATTTATTCCCATTATGTAGAAGGACACATTTTAAACTTCGCTTTGAACTGTCAATAAATAGGCGCCAATCATCTGGAATATATTCAGAAAGTCCCATTTCTTTCATGAGTCCCCTAATTTCGTGACAAAATACAAGATTGTCTTCTTGAGAAAAGAATGGTAGCAGATCTTTTTCTCTTGTACGGTAAAAGGTAATTCTGGTTCCTTGTTCCAGTAAATTTTTGTCGTTCAACCTAGAAGCCAGTACTTCAGAAGCTTTTTTCGATAAATTGAGATCCCTGGTGAGATCATTTAATTCATTTTGATTGAAGCGTTGAGGAACATGACGTCCCCTCATAGTCACTGTTAGTTTCATTAGCATCAGAACTTTTATTAGCATCAGAAGAGCCATCAGAGGGAAAATATTCGTCATCAGAGATATGTGGTAGCTGATGAAATGTTGGAATCGGTATTTCATCTGAGTGCGGGATAGGGCGTATTGCCGAGTCTAAATTGGGATAAGTCCACTTACTGCGGTTATTTCGATTGATTCCATTAGTATTTACTAAACAGAAATAACAATCATTGAAGTGGTTTTTTGGTTCTCTCCAAACCATTGGTACGCCGAATTTTAGACATTTTCTTTTCCCGGTAGTCCACTGCCGTAAATGCTCTGTACAAGTTTTACATACGAGATGCGGGGCCCACGTTTTGTCCTGATCACCAAGCTTAACTCCAAAGTATCCAAGATACGCTCGCTTTACAAAGTCAGTAATAGTTTGTCTGTTTTGTTGAAACATGTATTCTCCGCATATATAGCAAAACACATCAGGTTGATTTACACAACTTCTTCTTGAACTGGAACCTGAACTCATTTTAATTCTGTTCAATAACACAAAAACACTCTTTTCTTAACATAAAATAACACGCCGAATTCGATATACTCTCATTAGTAAGAACGCACAAACCGACGAGACTTACCCGAGTTAGGTGATTAAAAGGGTCAGTTCAGGTACCTGATAGGCAATGGTTCCACTATTTATAGATTTACCTGGAATTTACTCAATTACAGACTGACAA
Source organism: Pachyrhynchus sulphureomaculatus (assembly GCA_019049505.1). Lineage (NCBI taxonomy): Eukaryota > Metazoa > Arthropoda > Insecta > Coleoptera > Curculionidae > Pachyrhynchus > Pachyrhynchus sulphureomaculatus. Next base: position 4,377 of record JAHKBH010002861.1, read on the forward strand.
TAAAACCATTGTACCTACATTAATGAATATATAATAATTTTAGAACTCTCATAAATGAATATACTGAATAAAAACCACATTGGTAGATAAGTTGATGTATCTAAAAAAGTAGAGCTGATAGAGAAACACGGATTGCATGTATCGATTTAGCGTCCCAAATATAGTTAAAATCAGCTCTAAAATCCCAGGCACCAAAACAAAAATATTTTTTTGTTGCCCTGTGTAATTTATCTGGTATATAAAGAAACAAAAATTTCAAGGTCATCAGTTTTCAGTAAAGATCGGAAACAAACTTTGTTGAAAACTCATTTGGAGTGTGTTTTGTAAAGTCGCTGATCATTTTATACCTCCGTAACAAAATTTTTATTTCAGAAGCAATCAATGTACAGAACGCTAATTGCGCAAGTTCAATTTGCACTTGACCGGTTATTTTTTTTTAGGTACGAGAAGTAGTGGAGAAATTAGAACTGTTCTCGGCGATTTAGAACAGACAATCGTAGTGAGCACTGTTGTACGGTCAGCTATGGAAGAAAAACTCCCCAAACTAGGAAAAAATAAGTCTAAAAAATGAGTTGATGCATCTTCCACTGTCGTCAGATTAGAATATAACGAAGAAATCAAGACGATAGACCGTTCACGACCGGCTTCTCTGGAAAAATCACCACCAAGGAGACCACCCAGGGTATCACCAGATGGATCACCGAATTTGCCGAGAAGGGCAACTCCAAATGTAGCGTCTAGTTAATCTGCAAGTCTTCAGCTCCCTCAGGAGACGACGCTTCACCTCCACCACGTCGTCGAATGCTTGCGGAGCGAGTTGGTATATCAGCCAAGTACGAACACGATAATCCGTCAGCAAGCGGATTCGCCCATCAGACCACCGCCCGGAACCCCAGCTGGGTCACCAACTGGGGCAGCAGCCATGTCACCCCTAAGAACACCAATTCCGCTAGACGAGGGTGACCCTCTTCCACGACGTCATCGGGTGCCGGCAGAGAGGTTGGCAGTCGTGGAAATGCGCGAGTTTTGCGGCGATTTGCCAACAGGCAGGTAATATGTTATATATTTAAAATGCTCATTATGAAAACAGTAAAGCTACAACTTAATACGAGGCTGGTTTGAAAAGTCCGTGCAAAAATAAAAACTACTTATGTGTTTGGGGTAAACCTTTTTTATTTTTCGACATAGTCTCCTTTTAGGCTTATACACTTCGTCCAACGATGTTCTAGTTTGTTGATCCCTTCCGAATAATAGGATTTGTCCAAGTCTGCAAAATATCCATTAGTGTCTGCAATCATCTCCTCGTTTGAATAAAATCTTTGTCCCGCCAGCCATTTCTTCAAATTGGGAAACAAATAGTAGTCCGAGGGAGCCAAGTCTGGAGAATAGGGGGGATGTGAAGCGAATTGGAATCCTATTTCCATTATTTTTGCGACCACAACTGCTGAGGTGTGTGCTGGTGCGTTGTCATGATGGAAAAGGACTTTCTTGTGGGCCAATCGCGGGCGTTTTTCTTGCAGCTCGGTTTTCAAACGGTCCAATAACGATGAATAATATTCACCTGTAATAGTTTTTACCCTTTTCCAGATAGTCGATGAGGATTATCCCTTGCGAATCCCAAAAGACAGTCGCCATAACCTTTCCGGCCGAAGGAACGGTCTTCGCCTTTTTTGGTGCAGATTCCCCCTTGATAACCCATTGTTTAGATTGTTGTTTGGTCTCAGGAGTATAGTAATGTATCCATGTTTCATCCACAGTGACGAAACGACGCTTAAAGTCCTCCGGATTCTTCTGGAACAGCTGCAAACCATCCTTGCAACACTTCACACGATTCCATTTTTGGTCAAGCGGGAGCAATCGCGGCACCCATCTTGCGGATAGCTTTCTCATGTCCAAATGTTTATGCAAAATATTATGTACCCGTTCAGTCGAGATGCCCACAGCACTAGCAATCTCTCGCACCTTAACTCTTCTGTCATCCATCACCATATCATGGATTTGATCAATGATTTCTGGAGTCGTAACCTCCACAGGCCGTCCAGAACGTTCAGCGTCACTTGTGCCCATATGGCCAGTCCGAAAATTTTGAAACCACTTATAAACTGTTCTAATCGAAGGTGCAGAGTCACCATAATGTTTATCAAGCTTCTCTTTAGTCTCCTGAGGCGTTTTGCCTTTCATAAAGTAATATTTAATCACGACACGAAATTCTTTTTCGTCCATTTCTTGAAAATCACTCGACTTCCTTGATTCACACGAATGCCAAACACAAAGAAATAGACCAATATGGCTGAAACTTGGTGTGTGTTCATTCAAGAGATGCTACTAACTAAACATGACCTCGATGCGCGCCGGTGGTGCCATCTCTCGGACTTTGCACGGACTTTTCAAACCAGCCTCGTATAGTAGAACAACTAATCAAATTTAGAGCGAATTTCCGACGTTTCGTCTACGATTGCACCCAGCATCTTCAGATATTTTTGCTTTTCGTAGGCGAAAACTTAGAATATTACTTCGATTTGTTAAACTAACTCAGGTTGTATATGGCCATCCCCCTTACCGCTACGTCTCATTCTTTCTTTCAATGTCATTTATTTACTGTGAGCAATTCACCCGTAATTTAAAACTTTTTTTTTTTCTAGGTATAAGAAATGGTGGACACATTTAGAACTGTCCTAACAGAAATTGTGGATGAAACTATGGAGGTGTCCGCTGTGGTGCAATCGGCCCTTGAGCCCAAAATATCTAGGAATGGTGGACTCCTACAGCTATCTAATGAGAACGCATTTGTTACTCTTTGAGTTAATTTATAACCCTGGCACGATAACACGTATGCGGGCGGGTTTGCCGATCAGACCACTACCCGGAACCCCAGCTGGAGCAGCAGCCGTGTCATCCCCAAGAACACCACTTCTGCTAGACGAGGGTGCCCTTCTTCAACGACGTCATCGGGTGCTAGCAGAGAGGTTGGCAGTCGTGGAATCGCGCGAGTTTTGCGGCGATTTACCAAGAAGCAGATAATATGTTATATATTTAAAATGTACATTATAAAAACAGTAAAGTTGAAGATGCTGGGTGCAATCGCAGACCAAAACGTCGGAAATTCACTCCAAATTTGATTAGTTCAGGTTGCAGATATTTTTGCTTTCCGAGAGGAGTAAACATTCTTGACGATGTTTCATGTAATCGTAGGCGGAAACTTAGAATATTACTTCAATTTGGTAAGCTATCTCAGGTTGTATACGGCCATCCTCCTTATCGCTACGTCTCATTCTTTCTTTCAATGTCATACATTTACTGTGAGCAATTCACCCGTAACTTAAAACTTTTTTTTTCTAGGAAAAAGAAGAGAGAAATTCAGAAAGAAACAATTGAGGTGTGCACTGTGGTGCGATCGGCCCTTGAGTCGAAAATATCCAGATGGGGCCATAAAAATTCAAAAAAAAATGTTGATTCATACGCGTATCTGATCAGAACTCATCTGATTCTGTTTCAGTTGGCATATCAGCCAAATACGAACACGATAATCTGTCAGCGAGCGGATTCGCCCATTAGACCCCCACCCGGAACCCGAGCTGGGTCGCTAGCTGGGGCAGCATCCGTGTCACCCTCAAGAACACCACTGCCGCTAGACGAGGGTGCTCCTGTTCCACGACGTCATTGGGTGCCGGCAGAGAGGTTGGCAGTTGTGGAATCGCGCGAGTTTTTGCGGCGATTTGCCAAGAAGCAGGTAATATGTTATATATTTAAAATGTACATAATAAAAATAGTAAAGCTACAACTTAATATAATAGAACAACTAATCAAATTTGGAGCGAATTTCCAACGTTTCGTCTACGATTGCACCCAGCATCTTCAGATATTTTTGCTTTCTTAGAGGAATGAAAATTCGTGAAGATGTTTCATGTAATCGTAGGCGAAAACTTAGAATATTACTTCAGTTTGTGAAGCTATCTCGGATTGTATATGGCCATGCTCCTTACAGCTACGTCTCATTCCTTCTTTCATTGTCATTTATTTACTGTGAGCAATTCACCCTTAATTTAAAACTTTCTTTTTAGTATTCCGTACGGAACACTTATAAGATCAGGGTGTCTGTCCGTCCGTCCATGTGTCTGTCTGTCACACACTCAATTTTTTTCCAAAACTATTTGATGTAGAACGTTGACATTTTGTACTAATATAGGAATTGATGGCCTCATCAGAGCCGTGTAGTTTTGAAAGTTAAACTTCGACTTAAGGGGTTAGTTTTGGGGGTGCAACCGGAAGTGAAAAAAAAAAGTTTTTTATTAGGTCGAGTGTCAAATGAAAGCTTTGTAAACACTCGAGTTCAAAAATATATATAATGTCTTACACGCGAAGACTTTTCTTTGTATTATTTTGAAAAAAATCGCGAAAAATTGCTGTTCCCCCCCCCCCCTCTATCTTGAAAAGTACTGATTCAAAAATTTTGAAAAAATTCTGGATTTCTCTCCACAGGGTGTAGATCGAACGAAAATTATCACGAGTGCATTACCTTTAATAATTTATCTGGTATTTAAAAAAAAAAAAAAAAAAATTTCAAGGGCATCAGTTTTCAGTGAAGATCGGAAAGAAACTTTATTGAAAACTCATTTGGAGTGTGTTTTGTGAAGTCGCTGATCATTTTATACCTCCGTAACAAAAATTTTTATTTTAGAAGCAATCAATGTACAGAACACTAATTGCGCAAGTTCAACTTACACTTGACCGGTTATTTTTTTTCAGGTACGAGAAGTAGTGGAGAAAATTAGAACTGTTCAGCTATGGAAGAAGAAATCCTCAAACTCGGAAAACATAAGCCTAAAAAATTAGTTGATGCATATTCAACTGTCGTGAGATTAGAATATAACGAAGAAACCAAGACGATGGACCGTTCACGGCTGGCTTCTCTGGTAAAATCACCAATAAGGACACCTCCCAGGGTATCACAAAATGGATCACCGAATTTTACCGAGAAGTGCAACTCCAAATGTAGCGTCTAGTTCATCTGCAAATCTTCACCTCCCTCAGGAGACGACGCTTCACCTTCACCACGTCGTTGGATGTCTGCGGAGCAGTTAGCAGTATTAGAATCTCGGAAGTTCTGCGGCACGTTTGCCCAAAAAAGAAGGTAATGTACTACATATCTAAAATATTAATTATAAAAACAGTTTAGCTACAACTTAATATAGTAAAACAACTGATCAAATTTGGAGCAAATTTCCGACGTTTTGTCTACGATTGCACCCAGCATTTTCGGATATTTTTGCTCTCCAAGAGGAGTGAAAATTCTTGAAGATGTTTCATGTAATTGTAGGCGAAAAGTCAGAGTATTACTTCAATTTATTGAGCAGTCTCAGATTGTATATCACAGGTAATAATAGAAAAAGAGAAAAGTGCTATATTGGTGTAAAATTAATTAACTAACTGGCCATCCTCAGGGCTTAAACCTCATCCAATACGCCAACCCCAAATAGTCTTTTGTGAATTTTTCTCTTGCAGGGTGGATGTGTTACACAAGACTATGTAACTAGGTTTTCTTAGGCGTCAATCTAGGTATATTTTGTTATTCCCATGTTGAAAAGTGGTCAGTTTTAGTGCAAAACTTGATGTTATTTTTTTTTTTGTAGGTTGTCTAGCTGTTACGCAGACACAGAGAGGATAGGAAAACAAAAACTGAAAATCGTGAATGCGGGTCAAGAAGGAGATCAATATCGTAACAATCCTAACCATTCAAATCAAGATTTCAAAGCTAAAAAGGGAGGTCATATTGCCCAGCTTGTGTTCAAGACAAATACTACCCTCAATTAGAAGAAGTACAGGTATGAACCTTTTTTTCGTTTTATTTGGTGCTGGTATAAGATTCTTTCTTTTATGCTACTATGCTAACATTAATGTTTTTTCTAATTATAGTGGAGGTAAATGAAAATCCACTTGACTGCTTTGAAACAGTGCCAACATAAGTAAATGAGTTTTCTCGGTCTAATTTTGACCGCAAGGCCACTTTTCTTCTACTTTAGTGCATTTTTTTTTCACATGTTAACGCTTTCAGCTCATTATTTTTTAAATAACCCAGCTTCTGTTCGTTATGCTACAAAAAAAAAATCATTTTACTTCTCATAAAATTGTCTAAAGAATGCTTAGATTTTATTAAAAATATTAAGTACATAACCTAAAAAAAAGTATTTACTATGGCAACATGAAAAATGGTTTTTTAAGGGCAACTTTCGTTCAATTCGATATTACGGCTTCAAATTATAGAAAAATATAGCTCTTATATTAACAAAAAAATGTGCCACATTTTATTAAAAAATATTAAGAGGATTGGTTAAAATTTGCATTTTAGTCTAAATCTTATTATTGATTTTACTTGTGCGTAAAAGATCATAGGAAGCATTTTTTTAAATATGCAAAATTTTATGCTCTTCAAGATGGTTAGAAGGAAAAATAAAGAATATACAAAAAAAAAAATTCCATTACGATTTTGTGCCCAAATTATAAACACATTTTTATGAAAAATTTTTGACTCTCAATGGTTTCTTTGTTTGCCTTATTTTAGTTCATATTTATTCCGCTGTATTTTTTTCTTTTTTTTTGTTATGTGAATCGTAATTTTATTGTAAAATGGGTAGTATTTGTTTTAAAATCACTTCTTCATGTTATAGTTAAGATAAAATATTGAATAGAAATAAAGAGAATGAACCACCTTTTCTGGAGCAGAAGTAAAAAAAAAAAACGAATTTTTCGCAACGAAGAGATTGAAAAATAAGATAGCTTTTTGTATATGCTTTATTTTTCCTCCTAACCGTCTTGAGGAGCCTACAGGAAAAATCCATAAAATGCGAATTTTGACCAATCCGCTTAATATTTTTTAATAAAATTTGTCACACTTTTTTGTTAAGATATTCATAAGGTAACTGTCAAAAGTAATTTTGCTTGAAATTTTGAGAAATAATAGATTTTAGCATCATGCATTCACTGCTTCAATATGAAGATGGTTTATCACGCCGTATTGCCATAATTAAATGTATAACTTTCAGAGATTTAACAGGTAAAAGGTAGGAATCCATACATATACATAAAAAAATTACTTTGCTTTCGTTTGTTAAATTATGAAGGCAGTTTACTTCCTATTGTTGCAAAATGATTAGATAAATATTACTTTTTCATGTAATTTATGAAGCGAGTTTTCACAGTGGTAACGCAGATTGAAAGAGTGCGCGCGTGTACGCGGGGGTTCTTTCAAATTTTGAATCACATAAATAACACGTAATTGCCTTCGGCGGGAAGCAAGCGAGAAGCTACGTTGCCACATTCATTATACCCTGAAAACCAAATTATTTCGCGTCTTTCTCTAACATAATGCTCTCTCTGTCTTCTCGTAAGAAATACCTCGATATAAAAGCTATATTTTCCTATAATTTGAAGCCGTAATATTAAATTGAGCGGAAGTTACCCGTTAAAAACCATTTTTCAATTTGCCGTAGTAAATACTTTTTTTAGGTTATGTTCTTAATATTTTTTTAATGCAATCTACGCAGTTTTTAGGTACTTATCGATTTCTAAGCTGTATCCAAAAATCATGAAAATTTTACGGCATTTGCCATTAGATGTTTTAAAATGCATTTTCTCCGCATATTGGCTATTCAGATTCGATTTTAGTAAAAATGTATTCCGAAAATTTTTTAGAAAACCGCTTTTTTCCATAATTTTGATGAATTCATTTAATTAATTATACTATTCATTTTCTAAACTAGAGTTTAATAGTATCATAGTTAATATGCCGACGTGGAATAGGTGCTCCAGGTGTCTGGAGATCAAAGACATTTTTGAAAACCAGAAAAATGTGCCTTTCAGGGATTTTTTCACTAGGAAATTCTATTTTATTTCCCTAAATGATGAAATGAAATGAAATTTACTGACAAAAACATAGATACACTTACTAACAATAAAAATAAAAAAAAAAAAAAAATAGATACACCTCTTAATAATGAAAAACTACATATCACATTAAACATAACCACATACAGAAATTAACCTAAACTAAGACAGAAATGCACCCCTACCTAGATTATAAACTCCCTTAGTCTTGCCTTAAAAACATTTACCGTTGCAACTCTCCTAATATTTGTCGGCAAAGCATTATAAGCCTTAAATCCCTTATAAAAAAAGAAAAAATAATGGATGAATGCTTCGTTCTTACAATATGAAAATCATAAAGTTTTAAAGTAGGAGTGTATTTCCCTTCTTAACCTAACAAATTCGTTAAAATAATTTGGAAGCATTCTCCTACTCGGCTTAAAACTAAATATCATTGCAAGATAGTATAATCTTTGTTCAACCGAAAACCACTCCAGAGTACTAAGCATTAAGTTTATTGGAGCTTATTGGTTGCAACACAAAATCGTTCTCTTACCTCTGTTAAATAAGACTTGTGATTGTATCGATCCACTATCAACGAGAAACAACAAAGTTGCGCAATAATCAAAGTGTGGTTGAATAATAGTCTTGAAACACCATTATTCTAGAAAACAAAGACAAACTTTTTGAAGGAAGAACAACTTCCTTCTAATTTTTTTCTAGATATATTTACAATGCCTTTTCACAGACAATGTATTGTCCAACATAAAACCAAGATATTTTAGTTGATTGACCCATTCTATATGGTATTTATACAATGATCCATAGATATTATTAACTTTGTAATAGGTTCCTATTATCATCACTTTAGTTTTGCTGGCATTTAAATTAAGCTTATTAATGGAAAAAACTGTTCAATTATTCCAAGCAACATATTCATCTCCAAAACCAGATCTCCCAAGTTGTCTCCGCTACATGAAATTAAGGTGTCATCTGCAAACCCTCAATATAATTAATATCATTTAAATATATTACAAACAATAGTGCCCCCAATACGCTATCTTGCAAAACACCATACCCATTCTCAATATTTGTAGAGAAGCTTCTGCCAACTTTAACATATTACATTCTATTTGATAGATAATTCTTGAAGCAGCTTAAGGCTTCATTTTTAATACCATAATATTCTAATTTTTTCAGTAGTATCCCTCGATCAGTCAATTTTAAATCTAAAAAAGACTGCTATCACATGTTGATTCTTATCAATTAGATCTTTCCATTTAGTAACTGTAAGTTGAATTGCATTCTCACATGAATGCCTCTTACAAAATCCAGATTGATTTCCCAGGAAAAGCTTATTCAAATTAAAATATTCATTCAGTTGTTCATAGGCAGCTTTCTCTAAAACCTTTTCTACCCGTGGTAGTGAGTTCACTGGCCTGAAGTTAACGACATTATTACTACTTTGAACTTTTTCAATTGGTGTTGCACAACTGCATTTCAGATTCTTTGGGAAATTCCCACTTTGCAGTGAGGAGTTCACAAAATTTAAAACTGTAAATCTGATTATTGTAAAAGTCTCCTTTAGAAATTTTGAGTCTAAAACATTATGAGCATCATTACAATACTTTAGAGAAAAAAAACTGTTTGTTTTAAAATATGGGCTTGAAGTTATCAAGACTGCTATTTATCACAGGTAAAAGTTCAGAAAACCACTCATATGGAACAATGATAATATTTGCTATGTCGTTAACACTATTAATAAAAAATTCATTAAACACATAGGTAGACCGACTCTCATTTAGTGCCGTTATCCTTGTCTCCCTTGTACCAAAATTAATATTAGTGAAATGTTTATCCTCACACCTTTTTCCTACACTTCCACATTTTCTTACAATTATTTTTGTTTCTGTCGATATTACTTTCAAAATATTTACTGTTCATGTTTTTTAATAGATGAACAACCATATTTCTTTCACTCTATTTCTAGCATTAGAATAATTTTGGTGTAATTTATATGCCCTATTTCTTTCATTTGCCTTCTTTTTCACCTCCTTATCATGCCAATTAACATAAAAATTTTTAATTCTAGTTTCTCTAATAGGATTAAAGCTATTAACTATATAGTTACATTTTTCCCTCAGATCCTCAAATATAACATCTACTTCGGAACTACTAGTATTTTAATTACACTTTAAAAGCTTTAAATTAACTTCATAATATGCTTGTAGTTTCATACATCTTGAGAGAGTTATTTTATCATTTTCAGTATCACAATAATTTTCTCTATTATTCCCCAATCTAATTCTATGATTTTGGTATATGAAGTACCTATGTTTTTACATTATAATTTGTTAACAGATAGTCTGTAAGAGTAATACTAGTAATATTAGATCTAGTACATTTTAGTACATTGTTTCTATAAGATATTTTAATTTTTTACAATAAAAATTACTTGTATCGTGATAATTAAGTGTAGAGCAGTTGCAGAATCAATTACATATATTGAGATGAAATGAAATTTATTGATAATTAGATAGATAAATCTACTAACAATAAAAAGAAATAAACAAAAAAATAGATACAGAATGAAGCCAATGTTTTGTTGAAATGTGTATTTCCTGAACCTCCGTTGCGAGAATACATTGAATAATTATTATTTATAACTGTGATAAAAATATTTACACAATTATTTGATTTGTATTAATTTGTACTTATAAAATTACCCATTGCTCCTCTGGTATTGACATCGTAGTGGTCGGACAACTCTTTGCTGTTTCTTTCCCTTATTTACTTCATGAGTTTTATCTGTCGCTACTTGCATGATATTCAGACACTGTGTACATTTGATAGTGAATACTAAAGCAAACCCTTTTCTTTTTTCTTCAATACTATCGAGGAGAGAAAGATATGATCTATATTTTTTGTGCAAGAGATCTCATAAGTACCATACGACATCCTTCAAGCTGTCCAAGTTCTTTCATATCTTCTTTTAGGTTAGGAGTTCAATTATTTACACCGTAAACATTTCTCAAATTTTTCCCCACGTCTGCTAGTCGATTTCCCCATTTGAACACTTTTTCTCTAACACACTTCACTTTCCAATAAAACTTTTTGTTTTTATCATTTATCATTAGACATTTTTGGGGGAAAAACCGAATAATTCAACGACGTACAAGACTCAAAACCAGACGAGAGATTAGATTTCGTCTACAATTGCACCCAGCATCTTCGGATATTTTTGCTCTCCGAAAATCCTGAATGAAATTCAAAGAGGTAAAATTCTTGAAGATGTTTCATATAATCATAAACAATTTGTTAAGCAATTTCAGGTTGTATACAAGTAACAACAGAAAAAGGAAAAAGTGCTATATTGGTGTAAAATTTATTAACTAACTGGCCATCCTCAGGGCTTAGACCTCGTCCAGTATGTCAACCCTACTAGAGAAGAATTCATCCAAATAAATAATCTTTGGTGAGTTCTTCTCTGGCAGGGTGGACGTATTAGACGAGGAACTACTTAGTTAAATTTTTTGCGTGTTAATCAATAAAGGACTATGTAACTAGGTTTTCTTGTTATTCCTATGTTGAAAAGTGTTCACTTTAGTGCAAAACTTGATGTTAATTTTTTTTTGTTTTTACAGGCTGTCTAGCTGTTACGCGGACCCAGAGAGGCTAAGAAATCAAAAAACTCAAAATTGTCAATGTCGATCAAGAAGGGACTTCTGCATAGATCAATACGTTACAGTCCTAACCATTCAGATCAAGATTTCGAAATGAAAAAAGGAGGTCATATTGCCCAGCTCATGTTCAAAGCAGATTACTACCCTCAATTAGAAGAAGTACAGGTATGAACTTTTTTTTTGTTTTATTTGGTGCTGGTATAGGATTATTTTTTTTATACTACTATGATAACATTTATGTTTTTTCTAATTATAGTGGAGACAAATAGAAATCCGTTTAACTGCTTTGAAACAGTACTAGCATAGTGTAAACGAGTTTTCTCAGCCTGATTTTGACCGCAAAGCTACTTTTCTTCTATTTTAGTGAATTTTTTTTCACATTTTAACGCTTTCAGCTCATTATTTTTTAAATAACTCAGCTTCTGTTGGTTATTATATGACAAGAAAAAATTCATTTTACTCGTCATAAAATTGCGTAAAGAATTATGTAGATTGCATTAAAAAATATTAAGTACTTAACCTAAAAAAAGTATTGACTGGCAGTATGAAAAAAGTTTTTTTACGGGTAACTTCCGTTCGATTCGATATTATGACTTCAAATTATAGGTAAATTAGCTTTTATATTAACAAAAAAATTTTCTACATTTTATTAAGAAGTATTGAGAGAATTAGTCAAAATTTGCATTTTAGTCCAATTCTTATTATGGATTTTTCTTGTGGGCAAAAGGTCGTAGGAAGTTTTTTTAATATGTGAAATTGTATGTTCTTCAAGATGGTTAAAAGGAAAAAGAATATACAAAAAAAAAAATCATTATGATTTTGTAAGCAAATTAAAAACACATCTTTATCAAAAATGTTTGACTCAACGGTTTCTTTGTTTTCATTATTTGTTTCGTTGGTTTTTTTTTCTCTAAAGTCTAAATCATAATTTTATGATGTATAGTATTTATACAATGATCCATAGATATTAACTTTGTAATAGGTTCCTATTATCATCACTTTAATTTAGTTGGCATTTAATTTAAACTTATTAATGCAAAATTCCTCCAAGCAACCTATTGATCTCCAAAACCAGATCTCCCAAGTTGTCTCCACTACATGAAATTAAGGTGTCATCTGCAAACCCTCAATATAATTAATATCATTGAAATATATTACAAACAACAGTGCCCCGAATACGCTACCCTGCGGAACACCATACCCGTTCTCAATATTTGTAGGGACGCTTCTGCCAACATTAACATATTGCATCCTATTTGATAGATAATTCTTGAAGCAGCTTAAGGCTTCATTTTTAATACCATAATATTCTAATTTTTCCATTAGTATCCCTCAATTGTTTCGAATGCTCTTTTTAAAGCTAAAAAGACTGCTATCACATATTGATTATTATCAATTAGATCTTTCCATTTAGTAACTGTAAGTTGAATTGCATTCTCACACGAATGTCTCTTACAAAATCCGGACTGATTGCCCAGGAAAAGCTTATTCAAATTAAAATATTCATTCAGTTGTTTGTAGGCAGCTTTCTCTAAAACTTTTTCTACCCGTGGTAGTGAATTCTCCGGCCTGAAGTTAACGACATTATTACTACTTTGAACATTTTCAATTGGTGTTACTTGTTTTTCAGATTCTTTGGAAAATTACCACTTTGCAGTGAGGAGTTCACAAAATTTAAAACTGTATATTTGATTATCTGATCCTTTAGAAATTTTGAGTCTAAAACATTATGAGCATCATTACAATACTTCAAAGAAAAAAATTATTTGTTTTAAAATATGGGCTTGAATTCATCAAGCCTGCTATTCATCACAGATAAAAGTTCAGAAAACTATAAGGAACAATGATAATATTTGCTATGTCATTAATACTATTAGTAAAAAATTCATTAAACATACAGGGAGACGGACTCACGTTTAATGCAGTTATCCTTGTCTTCCTTGTACCAAAATTAATATTAGTGAAATGTTTATCCTCACAACTTTTTCTTACAGGTTTTCTTTAAACACTTCCACATTCTCTTACAATTATTTTTGTTTCTGTTAATATTCCTTCCAAAATATTTGTTCATTTTGTTTTTTAATACATTAACAACCATGTTTTTTTCACTTTATAATCACTCCATAGTGATTCTCTATTTCTAGCACTAGAATCATTTTGATGTAATTTATATATCATATTTCTTTCATTTGCCTTCTTTTTCACCTCCTTATCGTGCCAAGGAACATAATTTTTAATTCTAGTTTCTCTAATAGGATTAAACCTATTAATTATATAGTTACATTTTTCCCTCAGATCCTCAAATATAACATCTACTTCATAACTACTAGTATTTTAATTACACTTTAAAAGCTTTAACTAATTTCATAATATGCTTGTAGTTTCATACATCTTGAGAGAATTATTTTATCATTTTCAGTATCACAATAATTTTCTCTATCCCCAATCTAATTCTGTGATTTTTGGTGTACGAAATACCTATGTTTTTACATTATAGTTTGTTAACACGTAATATATAAGAGTACTGCTATCAATATTAGATCTAGTAAATTCCCACAGGAGTAGCACGCTACATCTTCGGATATTTTTGCTCTCCGAGAATCCTAAATGAAATTCAAAAAAGTAAAATTCTTGAAGATATGTCAAGTAATCGTAGAGAATTTGTTAAGCAATCTCAGGTTGTATATCACAGGTAACAATAGAAAAAGAGAAAAGTGCTATATTGGTGTCAAATTTATTAACTGACTGGCCATCCTCAGGGCTTAGACCTTGTTCAATACGTCAACCCTATTAGAGAAGAATTCATCAAAATTAATAATCTTTTGTGAGTTCTTCTCTGGCAGGGTGGACGTATTAAACGAGGAACTAATTGGTTAAATTTTTTGCGTGTTAATCAATAAGGGACTATGTAACTAGGTTTTCTTGTTATTCCCATGTTGAAAGGTGTTCAGTTTAGTGCAAAACTTAATGTTTATTTTTTTTTGTTTTTACAGGCTGTCTAGCTGTTACGCGGACCCAGAGAGGCTAGGAAATCAAAAACTGAAAATTGTGAATTACGATCAAGAAGGGACTTCTGCATAGATCGATACCTAACAGTCCTAACCATTCAGATCAAGATTTCGAAGTAAAAAAGGGAGATCATAGTTCCCAGCGCATGTTCAACGCAAATTACTACCCTCAATTAGAAGTACAGGTATGAACTTTTTTTTGTTTTATTTGGTGCTGGTATAGGATTATTTCTTTTATGCTACTATGATAACATTTATGTGTTTTCTAATTATAGTGGAGACAAATAGAAATCCGTTTAACTGCTTTGAAACAGTACCAGCATAGTGTAAACGAGTTTTCTCAACCCGATTTTGACCGCAAAGCTACTTTTCTTCTATTTTAGTGATTTTTTTTCATATTTTAACGCTTTCAGCTCATTATTTTTTAAATATCTCAGCTTCTGTTGGTTATTATACGACAAGAAAAAATTCATTTTATTCGTCATAAAATTGCGTAAAGAATTGTGTAGATCGCATTAAAAAATATTAAGTACTTAACCTGAAAAAAGTATTTACTATGGCAATATGAAAAAGTTTTTTTACGATTAACTTCCGTTTGATTCAATATTATCACTTCAAATTATAGGTAAATATGGCTTTTATATTAACAAAAAAATGTGCCACATTTTATTAAGAAGAATTGAGAGAATTAGTCAAAATTTGCATTTTAATCCAAATCTTATTATGGACTTTTCTTGTGGGCAAAAGGTCATAGGAATATGTGAAATTTTATGTTCTTCAAGATGGTTAAAAGGAAAAAGAATATACAAAAAAAAAATCATTATGATTTTGTAAGCAAATTAAAAACACATCTTTATGAAAAATGTTTGATTCTCAACGGTTTCTTTGTTTTCATTATTTTAGTCCATATTTGTTTCGTTGGGTTTTTTTCTTTAAAATCTAAATCATAATTTTATTGTAAAATAGGTAGTATTTGTTCTAAAATCACATCCTCATGTTATATTTAAGATAAAATATTGAATAGAAGTAAAGAGAATGAACCAGACCTTTTCTAGAGCAGAAGCAAAAAAATTGAATTTTTCGTAATGAAAAAATTGAAAAATAAGATAATGTTTTGTTTATTTTTTATTTAAAGAGCCCCACAAGAAAAATCGATAAAATGCGAATTTTAACCAATCCTCTTAATATTTTTTAATAAAATTTGACACACTTTTTGTTAAGGTATTTGTAAGGTAACTGTCAAAAGTAATTTTGCTTGAAACTTTCAAAAATTATAGATTTTAGCATCATGTATTCACTGCTTCAATATAAAGATGGTTTACCACGCCGTATTGCCATAATTAGTTGTAAAAGTTTCAGATGTTTAACACGTAAAAGATAGGAATCCATACTGTTTCTTCGATCAAAAGCATGCGTTTTTTACATTTTTTGTTGTCGTATGTGCATTAAAAAGTACATACTTAAAAAATTATTTCGTTTGTTAAAATACAAAGGAACCTAGTTTACCTCTTAGTTGTTGCAAAATGATTAGATAAATATTACTTTTTCATGTAATTTATGAAGTGAATTTTCACAGTGGTAACGCGGTTTGAAAAAGAGTGAGCGCGCGGACGCGGGCGTTCTTTCAAATTTTGAATCACATAACTAACACGTGATTACGTTCGGCGGGAAGCAAGCCAAAAGTTACGTTGCCACTTTCATTATACCCTGAAAACAAAATTATTTCGCGTCTTTCTCTAACATAGTGCTCTCTCTATCTTCTCGTAAGAAATACCTTGATATAAAAGCTATATTTTCTTATAATTTGAAGCCGTAATATCAAATTGAACGGAAGTTACCCGTTAAAAACAATTTTTCAATTTGCCGTAGTAAATACTTTTTTAGGTTATGTACTTAATATTTTTTAATGCAATCTACGCAGTTTTTAGGTACTTATCGATTTCTAAGCTGTATCCAAAAATCATGAAAATTTTACGGCATTTGCCTCCACTAATTAGATGTTTTAAAATGCATTTTCTCCGCTTATTGGCTATCAGATCCGATTTTAGCAAAAATGTATGCCGAAAATTTTTTTTAAAACCGTTTTTTTTTCATAATTTTAATGAATTCATTTAATTAAGTATATTATTCATTCTCTAAACTAGACAGTTTAATAGTACCATAGTTAATATGCCGACGTGGAATAGGTGCTCCAGGTATCGGGAGATAAAAGACATTTTTGAAAACCAGAAAAATGTGCCTCTGGGGGATTTTTTCACTAGGAAATTCTACTTTATTTCCTTAATTGATGAAATGAAATTTTTGAAATGAAATTTATTGACAGATAGATAGATACACTTAACAATAAAAAGAAAAAAAAAACAAAAAAAAAAAATAGATATAACCCTTAATAATGAAAAACTGTATATCACACTAAACATAACCACATATAGAAGTGAACCTAAATTGAGGCAGAAACAGACTCCTGCCTAGATTGTAAACTCCCTTAGTCTTCCCTTAAAAACATTTACCATTGCAACTTTCCTAATATTTGTCAGCAAAGCATTATAGGCGTTAAATCCCTTATAAAAAAGAGAAATCATTGCGGATGAATGTTTCGTTCTTACAGTATGAAAATCATTAATGCTTCTTGTAAAGTAAGAGTGTATTTCTATATTCACTTGTAGTGATTGTATCGATCCACTATCAAGGAGAAACAAGGTTGTGCAATAACCAAAGTGTGGTTGAATAATAGTCTTAAACACTATTATTCTAGAAAACAAAGACAAACTTTTTGAAACTCTGGAAAAGAAGAACAACTTCTTTTCTGGATATATCCATAATGTCTTTTCATAGACAATGTATTGTCCAACATAAAGCCAAGATATTTTATTCAATTGACCCATTCTATATAGTATTTATACAATGATCCATAGATATTAACTTTGTAATAGGTTCCTATTATCATCACTTTAATTTAGCTGGCATTTAATTTAAGCTTATTAATGCAAAATTCGTCCAAGTAACCTATTCATCTCCAAAACCAGTTCTCCTAAGTTGTCTCCACTACATGAATCAAAGATATTCCGAAATAAAATTTCGGAATGTGGTTTGTTACTTGATTGGTCACTATTTGCAAATTTCTCGACTTTCCACTACATGAAGTTAAGATGTCATCTGCAAACCCTCAATATAATTAATATAATTTAAATATATTACAAACAACAGTGCCCCCAATAAGCTACCCTGCGGAAACACCATACCCGTTCTCAATATTTGTAGGGAAGCTTCTGCATATGAATTCTATTTGATAGATAATTCTTGAACCAGCTTAAGGCTTTATTTTTAATACCATAATATTCTAATTTAGTATCCCTCAATCAATTGTTTCGAATGCTCTTTTTAAAGCTAAAAAGACTGCTATCACATATTGATTCTTATCAATTAGATCTTTCCATTTAGTAACTGTAAGTTGAATTGCATACTCACATGAATGTCTCTTACAAAATCCGGACTGATTGCCCAGGAAAAGCTTATTCAAATTAAAATATTCATTCAGTTGTTCATAGGCAGCTTTCTCCAAAACTTTTTCTACCCGTGGTAGTGATTTCACTGGCCTGGAATTAACGACATTATTACTACTTTGAACTTTTTCAATTGGTGTTACACAATTGTTTTTCAGATTCTTTGGAAAATTCCCACTTTGCAGTGAGGAGTTCACAAAATTTAAAACTGTAAATCTGATTATTGTAAAAGTCTCCTTTAGAAATTTTGAGTCTAAAACCATTATGAACATCATTACAATACTTTAGAGAAAAAAACTGTTTGTTTTAAAATATGGGCTTGAATTCATCAAGCCTGTTATTCATTACAGGTAAAAGTTCAGAAAACTACTCATATGGAACAATGATAATATTTGCTATGTCGTTATCACTATTAATAAAAAATTCATTAAATATACAGTGAGACCGACTCTCATTTAATGCCGTTATCCTTGTCTTCCTTGTACCAAAATTAATATTAGTGAAATGTTTATCCTCACACCTTTTTCCTACAAGTTTTTTTTAAACACTTCCAGATTTTCTTACAATTATTTTTGTTTATGTCGACATTACTTTCAAAATATTTACTCTTCTTGTTTTTTAATAGATTAACAACCATATTTCTTTCACTTTATAATCATTCCATAGCGATTCTCTATTTCCAGCATTAGAATAATTTTGATGTAATTTATATGCCTTCTTTTTCATTTCCTTATCATGCCAAGGAACATAGCAATTTTTAATTTTGGTTTCTCTAGTAGGATTGAAGCTATTAACTAAATAGTTACATTTTTCCTTCAGATCCTCAAATAACATCTACTTCGGAACTACTAGTATTTTAATTACACTTTAAAAGCTTTAAATTAACTTCATAATATGCTTGTAGTTTCATACATCTTGAGAGAGTTATTTAATCATTTTTAGTATCACAATAATCTTCTTTATTATTCCCCAGTCTAATTGTGATTTTGGTATATGAAGTACCTAGGTTTTTACATTATAATTTGTTAACAGGTAGTCTATAAGAGTACTACTATTAATATTAGATCTAGTACATTTTAGTACATTGTTTCTATAAGATACTTTAATTTTTTACAATAAAAATTACTTGTATCTTAATAATTAATATTATAGTCACCAATCAAAACTCATCTTTGTCCTACTGATATATTATCATGTATTATTTCCTCAAAGCCCTGTATAAATGAAGCCAAACTACTACTAGGTGATGATTGCAAAGCTTGTAGCTTGTTAAAAACATGCCCTCCCGTTTGGACGCAATTTTGTAACCTTTTAATAACGCCTGCACGTTGAAGCGCAATTTTGTAACCTCTTAACTTCTTTGCTTTTAATAAATATTATATTTATTAAATAGAAGTCGTTATTTGCCCCTTACGTATATCTTAATTTCTGAGAATGGATTGAGTGGATATTAATACTGAAAAAACAAAGGAAATTTAGACATAAACTAGCTCAGTATTTGGTAGAGAATATGGATAAGAGATAATTTTTGTACGTCTTTTGAAAATAGTCTCTATAGTTGTTCAAAATTTTTGGTTGTACAGATTTTTGGGCACCATTCATTTTAAAATTCAGCTCAAAACATGAAAAAAATACTGAAGGGTTATGTAGTTGTTAAAAAAAAAAATTTGGTATAACCGTTGCGTCCTGAAAGATAAAACGGGTGATTCAGTGAAACGCTAGAGTTAAATAAAGAAAAGGGTTTATTAATGACAAAATTAAAAGTTCTAACTTCGCTACACTTTAAAATTACTACTACTAAATAAAATCCCTTAATCTAGTAGATGGTACGATTATATAGTCTTTAAATCAGGATTCTAATTAAAGGCTTAGCTAAACACGATGTTAAAAGTTCGTGGAATTAACTTCACGAGTTACACGTGCTGAATAGACGATGTAAACGCACTTGTCAGGAAGCAAGATCTATGGATTGATGTGCTTATGACTTACGGTTTTTCTGTTAGTTTGTTAGCCTATGCGGGTGAGATCTTCATAACCATTTTGTCTGAACCTTTGCTACCCCAGTTCCTTTTGGGCTGCTAAACACTTCTTGACCCGAAATGTCAAATATAGTTGTAGCTAAACTGTTTTTATAATGGACATTGTGGATGTGTGATACATTACCTTTTCTCGGGTAACATGCCACTGAACTTTCGCGCTTCTAACACTGCTAACCGCTCCGCAGGCCTTCGACGACGTAGTGGAGGAACGTTATACTCTAATTAAACGGATTATCGTATTTGGGGGAAGTGGAGTCCCTGGCGGTAACCCGGCTGGTGTCCCAGGTGGTGACCCGACTGGAGTTTCGGGCGGTAGTCCGATCGGCGACCCCGCTCTCAGACGGATTATGGTATTTGTATTTGAGTGATAACGCAACTGAAACAGAGTGAGATGACTTCTAACTAGATATGCATACGAATCAAGGGAGTCCTAATGGTGTTCACCACTTCTTGTACCTAGAAAAAAAAGAAAGTTGCAGGTGATAAGCTGAGAAATTGTTACTCGTATAACAAGAATGTATATGCCTCAATAAAATGGTATATTCGAAGACTAGAAAACAGTTAATGGAAGAAGAAGAAATAAGTCACTTACGTGTAACCGGCCCCGTTTTGTTAAATGGCGATCCTGCATCTGCTTCCAAGCGTGGCAGTAATTTATGATACATTACAAAAATAGGCTCAGCATGCAAGTTGCCGATGTTTGAATTCCTTGAAATAAAAAGAGAAATAAAAAATTACACTGTACAAGAGCAGAACGGCACTTTTTTATAAGGAATAGTTATGAAAAACTCTATATTAAAAAAATCTAAAAGAGAGCCCTGGAACGGCATCACAACTTGGAAAATTCAAAGTATTTCCAGAGAAAAATCCCTCTAAATTAGATTATTATTTTTGTTAACTTAAACCTCTTACCTTTGCCCGGCCATGTTCGTATATGATTGTCTGATGGTGACACGGCTGGTGCCCCATCTGGTGACAGGGCTGCTGCCCCATCTGTTGACCCGGCTGCTGCCCTATCTGGTGACACAGCTGGGGTTCCGGGTGGTGGTCTGACCGGTAAATCCGCCCGCAGCCGGGTAATTGTATCTACGCCAGGATTATAAATTAGATTAAAGACTAATAAATGCGTCCTCATAAGATAGCTATACGAATCAAGAATTTTTTTCGATTTTTTCGCGCTCAATTTGGTTAACTTTGGAGCAAGGGCCGATCGCACCACATCGGACACCTCTATAGTCTCCTCCTCCATTTCCCTTAGGACATTTTTAACGGTCTCCACCATTTCTTGTACCTAGAAAAAAAAAAAAGAAAGTTTTAAACTACGGCTAACCGCTCCGCAGGCATTCGACGACGTAGTGGAGGAGCGTTATACTCTAACTGAACGGATTATCGTATTTAGGGGAAGTAGAGTCCCTGGCGGTAACCCGGCTGGTGTCCCAGCCTAGACTAATAAGATATAATTTTATTTCTGTTTTTTTTTTAATCAGATCTTCGTATTTACCTTCACTTGCAATTAACACTTCATTGTCGAAGATGAACTGGCTGGGTGCTAAACTCCTAGGGATGTTACCTAACTGCACACCATCATGAGAAATTAGCTGTACCGTAGTGTCACTTTCGTTACTGTTTGGACTGTTAAATATATATCTTAAAACATTTAAGGCAGCCCTTTTTCTGGCAACTTTTTTGAAGTTCCAAAAAACGTTTTATTGACATTCGGAACTTTAAGAGAAATTACAAACTGTCAACGTAGAAAATAAATCATTCAAAATTGAAACAGGATTGCTTGCCATCTGAAATACAAAAAATGATATGAAATCAAGTGAAACTGTGAAATTATATAGTTAGTAAGAAGAACATGAATAATTTGTACAAAATTAGGTAACACAAACATAAAATTATGCTTTCTATCCCAATAAAATCCAAAAAACCCTAATCAAGCGTAGTAGTTAATAAGCATATTAGTTACGAGGCTGAGAAAAGTAACAAGGTTATTTGGTCGTTAATAAAAAGCTGAGGTTATTTTTATTCTTTAGCTAATTTAATCCTTTAAAAAAGGAATTACTAGAAGAGTATTAAGAGCACTAGCTATCTATGAGTTAGGCTGTGATTAAAATGGCTATAAATATCTTCCTTATTATTGTATTGGGCGTGTGAATTAATTTTGAGGGAATTTCGGGTAAAAATATCGTTATATTGTAAAAATAATAACGAGTCCAGTGTAAGTTGAACTTGCGCAATTAGTGTTCCGTACGTTGAATGCTTTTAAAATAAAAAATTTTGTTACAGAGGTAGAAAATGATCAGTGACTTCACAAATGAGTTTTCAACAAAGTTTCTTTCCAATCTTTACTGAAATCTGGTGACATTGAAATTTTTGTTTTTATTATATACTAGATAAATTATTAAAGGTAATGCACTCCTGATAATTTTCGTTCAATCTTCACCCCGTGGAGAATATTCCAGAATTTTTTCAACATTTTTTGATAAGTACTTTTCGAGATAAGGCGGGGGGACAGCGATTTTTCGCGATTTTTGAAAAATAATACAAAGAAATATATATATATATATATATATATATATATATATATATATATATATATATATATATATATATAATATATCGTAGAACAAGAATGTATATGCCTCAATGAACATTTTAAGTATGTAGCACATTACCTTTTTTCGCGTAACATACCGCAATACTTACGAGCTTTCAAGACTGCCAACCTCTCCGCAGGCATTCGAGGACGTGGTGGAAGCGGAGCACCGTCGTTTAAGGGAGGTGATACGTTTGGTAGTGTCCTGGGTGGTGATTTTACTGGCGAAGCTGGTCGCAAACGGGTTATTGTGTTTCGTTTCTTCGTTATACTCTGCTTCTAGGTAAAAAAAAAATCGAAGGAGGGGTCCCACCTCCCACTACCATCGCCGGCTCCTGAAGGGTATTCCGACGGTGCCCCTTCTCGCGTCTTGAATTACTTGAACAAGTCAAGCTTTGCACTTTACGGTAAATCAATATTCCTCATTCGATTTTAACAATTAACACATTACCATATTCGATGGGTTCCTATATAGTGGACGTGTGAGGTGCCCTACCTCATATTTGGGCTCAAGCCCCGGGGTACCTTCAACCCCCGTATAATGCTTAAACATAATTTATTAATGACTATGTATTATTGTGATTAAATTTGTTGATTTAAGAAAACGGTTGAGAGCTTCGCGCAATCCATCGATTGTCTAATGTGCTATTTTAAGTATATTTGACAATTTATTTATGCAAAATTCAATGTAACATCTAAATCTTATGTCTATTGGTTTGTCACTGGCTCAATTTAAAATTCAATTCTACAAAAACATCGCGTTCTAGAGCCGCCGCATCACAGCCGGTACGAAATCTTCCAGTATGTCTGTTTTCTTCTTATCATGTAGTTCTTCTAGTAGTGTACTAGGTGGCAGTTCGTTGACGTCTTCGATTCCCAGTATATCGTGTAGTTTTCGTCTTGCCTCTGCAAAAATTGCACAGTAGTATATCCTATGCAGCGGATCATCGTTGTCGTCTATACCATCAACTCCGGGACAGTCTCTGCATGTTAGGTTTCTCGTTTTGCCGAGCCGGCCGTAGTGTGTTGCAAATTGCCCATGCCCAGTTAGGATTTGCGCCAGTTTGGTGTTAAAAACTAAATGCTTCTAGGTAAATCGCCCCAAAAACTCTTGCGCTTCCTCGACTGACTAGAGAACAGTTAATGGAAGAAGAAGAAATAAATCACTTACCTGTAACCAGCCTCGTTTTGTTAAATGATGATCTGGCTTCTGCTTCCAAGCTTGGCAGTAATTTATGACACATGACAAAAATAGGCTCAGCATGCAAGTTGCCGATGTTCGAATTCCTTGAAATAAAAAAGAGAAATAAAATATTACACTGTACAAGAGCAGAACGGCACTTTTCTATGAGAGATAAGTATGAAAAACTGTATATTAAAAAAATGAGCCGCTTGCCCGGCCATGTTCGTGTCTGATGGTGACACGGCTGCTGCCCCATCTGGTGACAGGGCTGCTGCCCCATCTGGTGACCCGGCTACTGCCCTATCTGGTGACAC
>JAHKBH010002867.1:0-21825 GCA_019049505.1 Pachyrhynchus sulphureomaculatus
GCCATTGTTTGGCCCACTTCAGGCGCTTTGCTTTCATTGCAGCTATTAACCTGGGCTTCCTGGCGGGGCGACAGGCCTTAAAATCTAATTCTTTCAATTTTCTTCGAACAGTGCGCTCAGAAGCATTTACGCTAGCATCCTGGAGTTGTGATTTTATTACCTTTGTGGTAGCAAATCTGTTTTCTACACACATTTTCTTCAAACATCTCTCTGACTGTGGAGTGAAAATTGGTTTTTTCTACCGCATCTTTTCTTTCTTTTCGGGCTTAATTCCTTCCCTGACTCAATTTTCTTTTTTATGCGTCGTACACTAGCTTCAGAAACCTCCAATCTTCGTGATATTTCTCGGTTTGTAAATGTTTTCGCAATCAGAAGGGCCTTCACTTCAGCTTTTTTACGTGGTGAAAGACCGCCTTTTCTACCCATAATGAAAATAGTCCAATTACTTTTTTAAAACACTGCATACAAAATAAACTAATAACTGAGTAGTATAAAACTGTTAAACAAACAATCACAGTCCATAAAGTCACAGAAACACGTCCGTACCTGACTCGATTCCGATCGCGACTGATACAGGTTTGTACTTGTTTACGTTCATGTATCACTTTGTCAACACAGTGTTGCCATATGTTAAAAATAAATACAAATATGTAGTCTACAACAATTCTTTTAAATAAAAATCAATAATATTGTAGTTTAAATATACCATTATTGCATAAAAACTCTTAAGAAACATAAAATTACTAAAAAAATACAGTGCGTCTAATAATTTGGCCAGGGACTGTATATATATATATATATATATATATATATATATATATATATATATATATATATATATATATATATATATATATATATATATATGTATATATATATATATATATATATATATATATATATATATATATATATATATATATATATATATATGTTTGAAAATTCGATGATTTATTTTAATACTACATATAGGTAGTGAACAAGAGATGAAATATTTTCAGTTGATGTTGATTATTATATTTGTTATAAACAATACAAGTTTTAGGACCAGAAACTTTATAATTTTCAAAAAAAAAATATTACATAATGATTTTTTTTTAATGACAAAAAAATCAATTTATTATAAACAAATTAATATTTAATAAGGTTCTTAACCACTTATCGACAATAGGTTTGATTCCATAGATATGCCTATGTTTTCTGCCGAAAATGAAAAAAAAAAAAACAAAATAAATCTTTCGACCCTCATGTGACCTTCAAATAGCGTTAGTTTTTATGGCGCGGTGCAAAGCGTTATTAGATGCACATATAATTCAAAATAAAGTCTGATCAATGGATCTTTGAGTAGTGTATTTGTGGGAGCGCAAAGAGGAGGAGGCAAAATTTCGACTCCCTGAGGTACAAAGCTTTCATAATTTTACTCTCTCTTGATATATAGTTGCCTCCCCTCCTCCTTGCATTCCCACAAACCTTTTGATGATAAAATTTGCAAATCCTCTCTGTGATTCCACCTCTCAATACCTCCCTTTGCATATAAGTGGAAGGGGTAAGAATTTCATAATATAAGAAAGTCCAGAACGATTAGCTAATTCAGTTCTCTTCAATAACACATGTAAATAATGTCTGCAGAAGATAAAGAATCTTGCAGTGAATTAGAAAAACAAATTCTACACTTGTATTTTACATTTTGTGATTTGGCTGAAGAACAGGTTTTTTATGCTAGACATAGCTCTCAAGAAAAAACCCGTTTTTATAATAATATAGTTGATATTTATTCAAAAGGGTTAAATGCTTGTATAAAATATTTCAAAAATGAAGACGTTTTAGAATTCATAAAGGAGTTGGAAAAAAGTGGTTTCCATAAAGAAATTACACATTTGAAAGGTTATATAGAAGATCCAACAACATTAAATTACATCCGTGAAGTTGAAAGAGAACAATTTCGTGCTGAGATGATAGAGTTATTTTCTGATAATGGAGGAATTAGTAAAGGAGATATATGAAGAGTGTATTATGTCAGAGGCTTGTTCCCATTATTATCGAGATATAGGAGGAGATCATGAAGCACAAGATTGGTCAATATATTTTGAACTAACAGATCATATTAAACTTTGTCGAAATGCTGCTAATTCATGTATTTTTTATTTGAAAACAAAGGACTTAAAAAAATTATTGTTAGAGTTTAGATTGTTAGAATTATATGAATATATTAGATTAATTGAACAATATTTAGAAAAAGAAAATGTAATAATGTAACAATGTATAATAGAAATTAAACAATATTTATTTCATATTTAAGTTGTTTTATTCATTCATAAAAAAATTGTCATACAAAAAAAATACATTTGATAAAGCACATATAGATTTTGACTTTGAGTGATAAAAACATTTTGGTGTTAAAGCTCTAATAGAGGGTTCATTATCTATTTCAATTATAGGACTGGATGAATATTTCTTAAGGTATTCTGCTTTTTCATTTCCTTTAACATAAATAAATTGGGCATCCTTAGTAAGTTTCTTCATAATATCAGCAAAACAATGAAGAGGAGTGTATCCTTCATTCCAGTTAATGCAGTGATAACATTTCATCAACCAAACGGCTTGTTTATGTAATTCTGGAGAAAGCAAATTTAATGCAAATGGTTGTTTAAATATAAAGTGGCTTATCCTATTGCCATCATAAGCTGCTAATTCTTTAGGTATAAATTTATTTTTTTCATCTTTGAATCCTTGTATGTCCAGAATTAGTCTCACACTCATAATTTAAAAAATCTTAATTAATTTTTAAATCCGAAAAAATTTTGAACATAAAAGTTTTTTTGGAATAATCGTCTATTTGTTTCTTCAGCGCTTCTAAATCCTTAACGAAAGAGTGTAATCTTTGTTGAAATTGTAAAATTTTAACGTCTTCGGAAATAACTGGATGGGTTGAAGACATAATCAAAACTGATTTATTTTTATATTATATGTATAATAAATATTTTAATTTTCAGTTGGTGGAGGGGTTAAGTTCAAAGTTGTTTGACTATTTTCGTTAAAGGATTATAGCTAAATATTTTATCATGTATTATAAGACAATATGCTGTTGTTTTAGCTGAAATTTTTTCCTTTGTTTCGAATTCAATTCTTAAAGTCACCGGACCATTCTGAAGTAAATCTCTTTGATGTGAACAGTTAATATAAACAATAGGTGCATGTTGTTTAAATTCTGATGGATTAAAAATTGGTTCTATTGGCAAATTATAATATAATTGACGAAATTCAGAAAACATTTCATATAACGTAGCAAACTTGTTACTATTAAAATCAAGTTGTAGGTCATTATAAGGATACCTTTCTGAATTTAAAAACAGATTTATATTTCTTAGTTCACAATGATCAAATTTACTCATATCAGATTTTATATTTCCTCGTCTATTGGTTTGGAAAGCAACTAAAACATGACGCGGTGTTTCAACCTTAGTTGAAGTTTTTACAGGCCAGTTGTGTCTTGTAGTTTCCAATAGTTCAGGATATTCAACCAATTCCCAACTTCGGAAAGTAATAAGTATGTCATTATTTTTGTCGATAAGTTTCGTAAGTGCCAGTTCTTGCGGGATGGCTACGGTAAGATGAGGTACACGCCAACATAGCTTTGTTATTGTAATTTTGGGTTTTTCATCCTCTGTAGTTGATACTAGAGCATTAGTATCATCATTACTTCTTATTAAAATAAGTTCTTGTTGTGAATTCAAAATGATTTTATTATAATCTTCAAAAAATCCTGAGTACATCTTTAAAGGAATACATAGAGAAACATTTCCTTTATCATCGGTCATAATTTTTTCCCCTGTTTTCATATTTGGATACCACCCGGCATTTTCTAATTTTGTGCTTTCATTTTTATTGTAAGATATATAACCCTTAAGTGTTGAAGTTGTACCAACATCTCGAACAGAATCGATAGTGACACCATTTAAAATATAACGAAGCTCTTTAAATAAGAATGCAGGAGCATTATTGATTAAAACCGTGTTCGTTAGGGGAGTTTTTCCATCCTCTTTCGTAACTTGTAGTTCTAAATAGATCTCACTCTTGCATGGCAATGGATATTTGCCAGTTTGTTGCAAAGAAATTCTTATTTCGTCATTTGGTCCTAATTTTGTGGGATTAAAAGGATCAAAAGAAAGTACTTCCCAACTTAAAATGGATTCATCAAATAAAATGTTTTCTTTTACGTTAAGATATTCCATTACTGTTTTAGTTTAAAACCCAAACTTTTTAGAAATTTTCTATTAGAAGGTGTTATCCTTTGCGTGTTTGATTTATTACTAAATAAAATATGTTTGTTTCCTTTCTTTTTAAGATTTTTTAAATTAGACTTAGTAAGCATATTAATGTTGGATGGTTTTTTGTGATAGAGGATTACCATTGTTCATGAAATTTTTTTAAGATGTAACCTTAACGTTAGTACTTCTCCTCTAAAATTAACAAGTTCACCTTCTTGATCTATTATTTTAATAGTAATTTTATCTATGGTTTTTACAGTTACTGGAAAATATATGACGTTTTGTGGTGATTCTATTATTTTAAAACCGGGAGCAACATTGGGAAAAAATTGATGTATTATATGAACAGGTTTACCGTTAAGATATGATCCTTCAGCAATACTACAATCGATATTTATAGAATTTATTTTAATAATCTCCGCAGGATTGTCTGATATGTGTTCTACATTCGGCTCTAATCGTTTATGTGTAAAACCTAATAATTTGCCAATTGTTGCCTCATTAAATATTACACCCACTGACGACACAAGATGTGTGTGTAAAGTGTTATTATTTGCGAACATGTTAAATTGAATACCTCTTTTACTACACTTATCACGTATATATTTATTTATATCATCCAATTCATAGCTTCCTTCAGGTATCAAAAATACATAATTATTATCGAAAATCATTCTATTATTAAACGCGTCAATATTTGGTATTGCATTAAATGTTTCAAAATTTACTAGTCAACAACATACTCGGCATCTTCTTCTAAATATATAGCAGGATTAAATTCTACCGTTAAACTAGGAGAATTACCAGTAATAACCAAACTATATGACATATCCCTTGAATTTTCTTGTAGAGACTGAAGTAAGATTATTAATTATATGTTATTATAAAGAAATTTTAAACAAAGTTGACCACAATTTGTTTGGTTAAAAGTTTGATGTTTGTTATAATTGTATGTTATAATATTTTTATTATTGTCACTATAAAAATATGAATTTAACTCAGATGGGGGACGTAAATTACCATAACTATCGAAGTAAATTATTTTTTTTCCTTTTTTTTATATATGCTGTCCAATGAGTACCTTTACCACTATAGCTATCCAGATTAACAATGCCACATTCATGTGTCTTAATCCTTTTAGGTAATTTATTCCTCATAAATACACCTCGAAAATTAGGAATTTGTAAAAATTTAATATACTCTAATAGATCAAAGTTAGTAAGCGGTTTCCGAGGTATATAATTTAGCAGTTTTTTGAATATGGTTTTAAAAACAATCCACACCCTGTTTTATAAGGTTTCAAAAACAAGCCACTTCCTTTTTTTTCCAATTGCAATTGATTCCATCATTTGATTATGTCGTTTGGCTTCAGACAACTTTTCTTTAGCGGATCTTGCATCATTTATAGCTTTTGCTATACCAGCTGCTCCTCCTCCCAGAGCACCCAAAGCAGATAAACCAGCAAATATTGGTATGAGTGGTAAAACCCCGCCAGTCTTGGGAATAGGTATTACTCTGGTCTTAGAATTTGCAAACTTCCCACGATTTCCTATTGATTTTAGAGCAGTTTTGATACTATCATTTAAACTTTTAAATTGTTTTCCCATAATTCCTTTTCTAGCTTTTGATATAGCTTTCGAT
Organism: Pachyrhynchus sulphureomaculatus; assembly: GCA_019049505.1. NCBI lineage: Eukaryota > Metazoa > Arthropoda > Insecta > Coleoptera > Curculionidae > Pachyrhynchus > Pachyrhynchus sulphureomaculatus. Next base: position 5,910 of record JAHKBH010002867.1, read on the forward strand.
AATGACATTCCTCTTCCCACACGACGTTTTTTTATTGGTTTTCTCCTTTTCTTAAGTCCCATTCCTAATTTTCTTTTTACTTTCATGGCTGCGGCTATTCCTAAAGCAGAAGTTTTTTCTCCAAAACTAGCCTTGGGAGCCTTAAACCTTGCCAAAGCCTTTTCAACTAATAACTTATCAGCCGAATGTCTCGTATTTATATAATTTGATTGTGAATAAGAAATATCATGATCTTTGCAAGTTTCATCTAATGGATTAATTCCTTTATCACCTCTTATTAGTCTCTTTTCTAAATTTGTTCCTGGTCCACAAAAATTATAACCCGGAAGATGTAATTCAAAGGGTAATTTATTTATTAAAGTGTTAAGAAAACCCCTTCCTCTTTTAGGTTGTTTTATTTTATTAAAGTGTTGTTTACGATGTGGTTTAGACATTATATATATTAAGAATGTACAAACTCAAATGACTAGTATTGTTATAAAAGTCAACTATATATAATGAGAATTGAAAAACAACCATTTTCAATAGAAATTAAAAATCGTGATGTTTTATCAAATAATTTTAGAAAACATGGAAAACTGTTTGAGGGATGTAGCAAAAGAGGTTTAATAGTAGGACCTTCGGGATGTGGAAAAACTAATGTTATCATTAGTCTAATTGAAGATCCTAATGGTTTACGATTTGAGAATTTATATATCTATTCTAAGTCATTATATCAGCCTAAATATGAATATTTAAAAACACTTTTTAAACCGATTAGGGAAATAGGTTTCTTAATTTCAGACACTGAAGAAAATATTATTTCACCCCAAGATATTAAACAAAACTCTATAGTAATATTTGATGATATAGTTTGTTGTAACCAAACCATAGTAAAGGATTATTTTTGTTTCGGAAGACATAAAAATACTGATTGTTTTTATTTATGTCAAACATACTCATCCATTCCGAAGCAACTGATACGTGATAATGCGAATTTAATTATTATATTTCAGCAAGACAACACAAATTTAAAACATATTTATGACGATCATGTTAATGTTGATATGTCTTTTAATAAATTTAAAGAATTATGCTTATTATGTTGGAAAGATCAATTTGGATTTATGGTAATAGACAAAGATTCTAATATAAATATGGGGAGATATAGAAAAGGATTCGACTCATATATTTATTTATAAAATAGACTAAATCTTCGTAACATTTTAATTATGGACGAACGTTTGGCGAGAGAACTTGTTAAATCAAGAAAGGCTGTTAAACAAAAATATCAAAGTTTAAAAAATGCTGAATTTGAGACTCAAGCTAAACTGGAAGAAACATACAAACCAATTACAGAACCACTACAAAAACTAGTGTCAACACTTGAGAAAAGTGAACTAAGAGATATTAGTGAAGAGTTTCAATCTCCAATTAAAAAATTTTATGAATCATCAACACCGCCAAAACATTCGTTCGCTGACATATCAACACCAGGGAGAAATATCTTTGCTAGCACATCAACTCCACAAAAGGGCAAAAAAAACGGAAAAAAAAAACTCCAAATCTTCCATATGAAACTCCATCATTTTTTCATAGCGATCTAACTACAACTCAAGGACCATCTTTCCTTCGAACAAGCACAGTAGCAGAAACAACAAAATCTTCACAAGGATCTGAGACAACACCTCACAATCTCTCTGATATATTAGAACAAACTAAACAAACAATAAATACTTTCATTAATACAGAAGCATACACTACCTGGTTGGACCAATTTGATAATCTTCCTCGTCAGTATATTGATGGTGGTGTAAGGGACACAGAACACAAATTTGATCATCAATACGGAATAATTCACGATTATGAAAATGAAAAATTTTATCTAGGTTTAACACAAGTACCTGTTCACATTATTGGTAAAGATATACAAGTGGCTGGAGTAAAATATCCTGGAACAACCGGATTATATGAATTGTTATTTAAAAAAGAACCTAGAGGCTACACTCAAAAAGATCTCGATAATTATATGGATATTTTAAAAAGAACTAACGCATATCGCAGAAATTACAATCCTGATGAGCAGGTTCAAGGAAACGCTTCACACAAGTATATTACAATAATAGGACCATATTTACAAAGAAAAGGCATCACAAAAACTAGAACTATTAATCCCCTTCAGAATTTGTTTCAAGGTGTGCTTGCAACTAATCCTAGACAAACCAGATCTAATAAACCAACCACACAAGGTGGTAGTTTAAGTTTAAAAATTAATAAACCTAATACAGACTACGTATATTGGAATGATGTTAATGAACTGGTTGATAGATTGCGTTTATTAGTATCATCTATGTTTGCAGGTCACACGGGACACTATAATGAAATTATTTCCATTATAGAAGAACTCAAAGAAGCTGATGTTATCATATAAATATATGTTTCAGAATAATTAATGCATTTATAACATGGCGGTTAATAAGTTTGGATCTCACAGTTCAAAACATTACATTTACTCTTTTATTCCTTCTATTGAAAAATCAATAAGTTCAAATATTGAAAGTAAAATATTTAAAGATTTTAAGAGTGATACAAAATATGTTGAAAACAAAATAATTGAAAATTTGCAATCCGATTTAAAAACAGACGTCAAAAATCTTGATAAAAGAGTTAGCGACAATGATGAGGATATACAGAACGTTGCAAAAAAGATGAAAATATTCGAAGATAAAATTATTCCGGAACATCTAGACCAATTTATAAAAATTTCAAAACATGAAGACGACATAAAAATAATTAAACAGAAATATGAAGCGTTGGATAGTGCAGGACAAGAACTGAAAAGTGAAATAATTAGTGTTACATCAGAAAAAGTAGAAAATGATATTAATAAAAATATGGTTAAGAAATTTCAAACTTTTACTGATTTGCTCAATAATAGAGTTTCACAGGAAGTTGAAAATTTTACGAAGGTGCATGATGATATAAATAAAAATATTGAGAAAGTTGATAGATCTTTAAAACTTCATTTTATTGTTCATAAAAATGATACTGAAAATATTAAGTCGTTGGAACAAAAAATTAACGAAACTTATAAAAAAATAAATGATGATTTCTCAAAAAAAAAATAATATTGTTGACGGAACAAATCAGAAATATAGAGAAAATTTCAAATAACCAACAATTTGATAATATCACAAAAAATAGTGAAAAAATTGAAGAAGTTTTGACAAAATTACATAATTTAGAAACAGAATATAAAACCAATGTAGATGGTAAAGTTTCAGCAGAGATACAAAATTTAAATGTGAAATTGCAAACTATAGTTGAGGAACGCAAAAAAGAAAATTTGGATATTGAAAAAATTGATGATATATTAAACCAGTTAAAAAATCTTGAAAAAGAATTGAAAGCTAGAATAGAGGAGGAAATATCGACAATAAAAAATGATCTGGTAGAAACAATAACCAATATTGTAACCAATGCAGACGAAAAGTTTAAAAATTTTGAAAATAAAATCAAAGAACTTGACAAAGCTGTTAAAGATCTTATAGACTATAAGTTCAAGGAATTTGACAAAACAAATAAAGATGAGTTCGCTGGTATGAAATCTGTTGTTAATGAATTGAAAGTAAAGATTTCAGAAAATTCGACAGCTTTAAAAAAATTTGGAGAGGATTTCGCAAAGGTTGACGATAATGTTAAAAAAATCAAAGATATAGCGGATAAAATTAAAAGTTGAAAAAATAATTAATTGTTATTTAAGTAAGATATTTAGCAAAATGGATTAGTATGAACAAAGTAACATGAAGGAAAATATAAAAGAAACTATTGTGGAAGAATTACATAAACCTGCTAGAAAAAATTATCAGAGAAGAAGAACGATTGTAAAGGGTTTAGACGACTTGTGGCAAGGTGATTTAGTTGAAATGCAGCCTTATGCTAGATTTAATAAATCAAATAGATATATTTTAGTTGTAATAAATGCTTTTACAAAATATGTTTGGGCCGAACCACTAAAAAAAAACCAAAAGTGGGAAAGATGTAACAACAGCAATGAAAAAGATTTTAGATAAAACCACGAAACCTGTCAATTTACAAACAGATCTGGGAAAAGAATTTTTCAACAGAGACTTTCAAAAACTAATGAATGATTATAACATTAATCATTATAGTAGTTTTTCCAATTTAAAATCTAGTATTGTGGAGCGGGTTAATCGAACTTTAAAAAACATTATGTGGAAATATTTTAGTAATCAGGGAAATTATAAGTGGTATAATATTTTACCCATTATAGTTGAAAAATACAATAACACCGTTCACAGAACTACAGGGCACAAACCTAGCGAAATTAATAGGAAAAATGAAGAAAACATATTATTAAATTCGTTTACTTATAAGAAAACTATTGACTTAAAACACACCAAGCTTAAAGAAAACGACTTTGTTAGAATATCAAAGCAAAGAGAAGCATTCGATAAAGGATATACTCCGAATTGGTCTACAGAAATTTTTCAAATAAGAAAAGTACAGCTTACAAACCCAACTACTTACCTCCTAAAAGATGCTAATAATGAAGATATTAAAGGAAGTTTTTATTCTGAAGAGTTGCAGAAAGTAAAGCATCCGGACGCATATTTAGTAGAAAAAATTTTAAGAAGGAAAGGAAATAGAGTCTTTGTTAAATGGTTAGGATTTGACAAATCTCACAATTCATGGATTTTAAAAAAAGATGTGTTATAATATATAATAAAAAAATAAAACAAAAATTCAAATATCAATATATCTTTATTATTTATTCACATCAATAAATCTTTCATTATAAATTAGATTTCTATGTTTTTTACTCAAAATTGAAGAAAAAATATTTTCACAATCTTTGATCTTATTTTTAAATCTTAACATATCTAAATAAAGTTTTTTCCCATTCACATTTCCTCGCATTTCGGTATGCAAAATTCCATGCAATTAGTAAATAAATTTTATTTTGCTTCTCTTGGAAAGTCACAAATTTCTTCGAAAAATTTTCTTTTAGTTCCATTTCTTGATAATTTATTTTCCAATTCTTGTGGGTAGACTCTCATTAACTCCATCATGGTACACACATTTTCACTATTTGGGTTTTGAAGAGGATTCAAAGTGTTATAGATATTTGTTAACAAATTTGGTGATTGATTATTGAATGACTGGAACACATTAAAGTATTTCTTAAAATCTTGTCTTTTATACATTTGAATTCTGTAATCAATAACTTCTTGTAACACCCACAACTTGTCTATAGAATCAGAAGACAAACACACATAATAACCACCATTCTCTTGGACTTTTATAATAGGACGTTTATTGTAATTTTCAAAATATATTGTTATATTATCAAATTTAATGGGACTCATATCTTCAATATATGAATAAAAATAATTCACAATAACACCTTCATATCTTAGTAAATTCTTCCAATCTTCTTCATTTAAAGTCACCCTGAATCCTTTTTGTCCACCAATAACAACTTTTGGTAAAAAAATCACATAAGTCGATCCCAACATTTACAAATTTTGATGAAGATTTGTTTAAATAATATATTTTGGAATTAAGAAGTGGATTACTCCTATGTTCAACAATATCATTGTTTATTGTAGAGTATCCACAGTTCATTATGGAAACAGAGGTGGATTAACTGCTATATTCGGTACTGGTTAAATATATCTAAATAACTGAATTAACGGATATAGAGAGAATATTATTATACTACATTCCCCACCACTATTCCCCCTCCTTTAAAGCTCTTCTCATTTCCAATATCTATAATATATAACTCCTGTTAATGTGAGGAGTAACGACACCCAAATGAATATAAAAATATTTAAAATAAAAGATAGAATACAATGTATATTTTCTCTGGTCTCAATAGTTTTGTAATCTGAGGAAAAATTAAAAGAAGTTTTTTTATTTGTCACATTAAAATTATTCGAAGTGTTATTGTTATAATTTCTTGTACAATTCATCACACGAAAATTTTCTATCCAGTTCGTATCAAAGATGGTCTTGTTATTATGGTAATATAAAATTTTAAAAAAATTGTTATTTTCCTTTAAATTTAAAATTTTATATGAAAATATGTAGGTCTTATTATCATTAATTTTTTCAAACGTCATATTATAACATAAATCAGTGGTAGTTAGATCACCATCGGTGGAAAAACATATCATTCCATGTCTTGCATGATATGGGTTATATACATATAACATACAGTTATAAATGTAATATAACACAATAACTGGCGGAACAGAGGTCATTAAAAAAAAAAACAACAAAAATAGTATTACTATAACCAAGAGTTTAATAATAATAAAAATATTTACAATTTGTTATCTTATTTATATAGTGAGACATGTAAAGATGGTGTGGACAAAAATCATAAAAATATACAAATAAAATATATTATTATAATAATTTGTAATTTGTAATACCTTTACATCCATATTTTTATTTTTAATTAATTGCAAACATACTATTAAATCGCAATGTTTATTAAGTTTATAATGTTCATCAATAGGGGAATCGTCATACTGCCATTGAAATATTTCAACACCACAATAATAACACTTACAAATATCTTCTTTCATTAAATAAAAAAATCCTGAGGCAGCTAATATCTCAGGATTCAACTTTCCATTCCAGGTATTAAAAGAAGTTAATCTTTTTTCATATGTTCTGTAGATTATATTATCAATTTCCTTTTCAAAAGATTCTAAACACATTTCTAAGTTTTTAACAACACAAATCGAGACAAAAATTAAAATTTCCTATGTTATATAGTTCTTGTTAAGTAGAGGGGGTACAGTACACATCAAAAAGTTCATCATTATCTCCAACCCATTGATAAAGGGGAATGTCACAATGTCCCCAAGCAAGGGTATCGTAAGAACTCGGAATTTTGAATCTTTTATCATCTACTGAGGTTAAAGCTAACTTATTAACTAATTCAGTATATATATTATGCATTCTAGATCGAAACACATACATGGAACAAAAGGTTTTAGAATTGCGTTCTACAACATCCATATAATTAATAATATCCAATTGTTTATTTATACTACTTTTTTTAATTCCCTTAGCCTTTTTAATTAAATTATTTTTGGTTTTTACACAATATGCTTTGGCTCCAGTGCCATAAAAACATTCTATGGGTTCACCAGCAAATTCATCTTTAAATTTACCTACTACAGACTTTGTTATAGGCATATTGTGAATATTATTAGTTTTATAATTGGAGGTATCAAAATAATGAATATAATTTTTCATATCTTCATAAACATTATCCGTTTCAATTTCCAAAATAAAAGAATCAGTATCTGTATATAATAATTTCACCTTATCTTGATATAGAGGTTTTAAGAAATCATAAAAGAAACCATACATTATAGTCTTAGAAATATCTAAAATAGAAAATCCGACATAAACAGGTTTGTCGTATTCAATTAAAATTTTTTTCATTTGAATAGCAACTAAATTTTCATTAAAAACTACTGATTCTTTAAAGTGAGGTTTTGCAATTAAATTTTCAGCACCATCTTTCCTACCATTTTTTTCAAATTGAGTAACTAATCTAATGTCTGATCGATCTTCGATATTCTCTAAGGTTTTTCCATATATACTATTATTGCTAAGCTTATAATTATTTCTGTTAAACTCATGTTTAGATTCATTCCTTAAATTGGTATTTAAATCTATATAGTTCTTTAACCAAGGAGATTGTGTAAACTGTAATATTCTATGAATTTTGTCTATCTTAAGTCCGTTTCGAACACATTGTTTTAATAAAGTATAATGCAAAACATATCGTTGTTTATTTTGTAAATTTGGAATTAATTTTTTATGTTTAGAATCAGGAGGTTTATAATTTTCAGGACAAAAAGGAAATTCGTTGTGAAAGTTGTGCAAATGAGTAGGATATATTAAATCAACTTCTAAAACATAACCTTTTTCAGAAGTATCCGAAACGTTGGTGACATTAAAACTATCAATTTCTTTTTGAGATAGCCAAACAAAATCCTTTTGTGGAAGGTATTGAGACATTGCGTAACCATATAGGTTAGTTGCATCTACGAATAATATATATTTACTTGGCTTAGATGAGTCGAAAGATTCAAGAAATTTATTATTCGCAACAGATTTTCTAGTAATACATGTACTAACCCCTCCTCTTATATTATCCTTAAAAAAATGTAAAATATCAGGATCAGTTAAAAGCTCTAATTCTACATCTACAAATTTCAAACAAGAATCAAAACTTAAACCAGGAAAACTATAATAATGGGCAGGATCTAGCTTATAAGTACTTAAACATGTTTTTCTAAAATTTTCAAAAATATCTGCTAAAAGCAGTACATCTGATTTTAAATATATATCAGAATATTCACCTATTGATTTACAATCGAACAAATTCCAGACAACTTTAGCTCTATTATATTCTTCTTCAGTAATATGTTCTCCAGTTAAATCATTATAAAACTGTTCCTTTTCTGGTAATGTGATTTCATTTAATTTTGTATAATCGGTAATATAGCTATAAGGAAAAACCCCTTTTTGACGAATCAAATCAAATTGTTCCTTTACGCTGAAAAATTTTAAAATTTCTTGACATTGTTGATCTTCTAAAGTTTGAGATAATTTTGATAATGAAGATGGTAAAAACTGAAAAGAGTCTATAAATCTTAGGCAAAATTGTTTCTTTTTTAACTTATTTGTTTGCTTATCAAAGTATGTGTCTACATTGATATATTTTTCAAATGAAATATATTTTTCTTTATTTTGCGCAATAACTTTCAATTGTTCATTATTTTGACATAAATTTTTGATAAATAAATGAGCATCATAGTTTTTTAAGTTGTGTAGTATAATCGGAATATAGTTTGGTAATTTGTAATTTAAGTTACACTTAGAGTGGGCTGGTCCTCGATACTGACCTGTTATGTGATCATGGTCTGCAACCTTATTGTCATTATCTGTAATAATTTTATTGCAAATATGACATTCGTTTGTATAATTATGGTGTATCTTGTCTAACTCGCTCAATTTACTCATTGGCTTATTTAATTTTAAATATTTATTATAGATATCAAACACATCTCGTTCTATTAACTTTATAAACACCTGATCACAATTAGAACCTCTATAAAGCTCATACTTTGATGCCTTGTCATCAAATGAACATTTTATATAATAAGCAAAAGAATATGGAATATGTTCATATTGTTTAATAGTATAGGGACTGTTCGGATCTAAATCATTTAACCTGCTAGCTAATGGTTTAAGAATACATTCAAAATCAGCATAGATAACGAATGGAACTTCAATTTGTTTCTGAATATTAGTAAATTTGAGAATATTTCCGGGTACAATGTTGCCAAATTTATCAATTTTGGGGGTAGGTGAGGGTAAATTGATTCTTACATGATCACAATCATAAGCATTATGTCTAGTTAAATCATTATTGGTTGGAAAATATTGTAAACAACCATCACAAAGAAACTTTTTTCCATGATGTTTTGAGAGTTGATTAGATACTAGTCTAGATAAATCTTTAATACAACAATAATGAAAATTCCCATCATCGTCACTAATCAAAAGTAAATTGACATGACGTTCTCGCCTTTGTATTGTATAATGCAGCGGTCCTACAACTTCATAACAGTATGTAAAGTCTCTTTTAAACTTTTCTAATCCATAAACATTTATAGAAATATTATTTAATAGTTCAAATTTCGGAATATCTTTTAACTTAAAAGGAATATTTAAACCAGAAGTGTCATATAGAGAAGAGAAATGGGGATAAGAGGAAATTCTATCTTCTAATCCGTTCGGGTAGTTTAAAGCTGCTGTCACGGACCATAAGAAGCAGTTATTATCTTCGTTGCGCATATTAATGGTAGCATACTTTCTGTCAATTTCACATGGTAAAGGAATATACTTGGAAGCTCTCAAGGGGTTGTGCTTATTTACGTTTACTTCTAAATATAGAAGTTTGATCAATGTCCAACCTGCAACAAAAAAATAAATATTAAAATATTTAAATTTAACAATTTTTAAAAGTTAGTAAGAAAAAATCGGTATTTAAAGAAATAGGAAAACATGCCAAAGAAAATAGAACAGAGGGTTAATAAAATATGAAAAAATTAATTTATTACACCTACCAGAATCCTTTTCGGCTAATTCGTCTGCTTTTCTGTCAACTATTTCGTAAAACCCTTGAATTATATCGCATATCTCTGAACTTTCGCAAATCGTTTTATATTGGGTGTTGAAAGACTTGACACTATAGGTTTGATGCGTAGGATGTAAATAAAGCCCAAATAGTTCCACGTTGGCTTTGATGCTGGTGTGTTGCTCTAACGCTCGGTTTATTAAACCAATTACTTTTTCAGCCACTTCCTCAAAAAAACTGGTAACGTTTACATGATGTCCATCAGGATTTACTCTGTAGGAAATTATGCGTCCCTTAAAAGCCGACTTTATCACATCAATTCCAAATTCTCTAGAGGTTATGGTAACATTTTGTTTATGGCCGCTAGATTTCAAATGGCTTCCCCAAGATCTCCTATTTACATCTTTCTTACAGTCCTGACAGTATTTTGACGCTCCTGAAATAAACGAAAATGAAATTAGACTGTATCTAGCAGTGCCCGCGGCTCCGCTCGATGTAGTTGATTCACTATTATCGCCACTGTTCATTCCTTATGTTACCTAACATAATAAAATATATCCTATAACCTGATCAGTGAACCAATGTATGAATTAAAAAAAGCGTGTAAATCGGATAAGCTGTTCTCGAATGATAAGCATAGGACAACAGACAGACAGAGATACGTTTCGCTTTATATGTATTATTATATAACCTGTCCTGTCCTAATCCGATAAGTGGTTCTCGCGTAATAAGCATACTAATGGACAGAGAGACAGACAAACAGAGAGACGATGCATTTTATATATTTTATATTCTTTGCTATATGATATTGTTTCATATTTAACGGTTTAGGCAGCGTATTGCAAGAGAGTGCGCTAGCGACAAACTTTTTTCCGACTTGATTCACTATTAAAATATATTCTATAACCTGACCAGAGAACTTATGTATGAATTAAAAAAAAGCACATAAATCGGATAAGTGGTTCTCCAATGATAAGCGCACTAACGGACAGGTAGAGAGACAGATAGACATGGAGACGTAGCATTTTATATATATTATAGAAGATTATAGGTAACCTGTCCAGAGAATAAATATATGAATTAAAAAAAATATATGTAAATCGGATAAGCGGGTCTCGAGTGATAAGCACACTAACGACAGTCAGACAGAGAGCCGTTGCATTTTATATACATTATAGATATTCTTTGCTACTTCATACTGTTCTATATTTAATGGTTTATGTGCGTATTACAAGAGTATTGCAAGAGAACTTTTTCTCGACATGATTCCCTATTATCGTCACTAGTTATTTTTTTGTTACCTAACATAATAAAATATAACCTAGCCGTCTTCTAGTGATAAGTGCACTAACGGACAGACATTGCATTATATATGTGCCAGAACCGGCTTTGCCCTTCTACTTATAGATAGGTATTCTCTGCCGCATAATGTGGTTCCATATTCAATGGTTTAGGCTAAGAGCAAGAGAACGCGCTAGCCGCAAACTCTTTTCCGATTTGATTCACAATTACCGTCACTGCTCATTCGTTATGCTACCTAACGTAATAAAATATAGTCTATAACCTGGTCAGAGAACATATGTATGTTTAAAAAGTATGTAAATCGGAAAAGGTGTTCTCCAGTGATAAGTGCACTAACGGACATACAGACAGACGTTACATTTTATATATTATAGATATGCATACACAGTAAATGCCACAACATTAAATAAATTTTAAAACAAAAATATATATTAAAGTCTTACCTTGTTTTTGTGTTAAAGACTGTGAAGGAATGCTAGCTGGTCCCTTTATTAATGATGGATTACAAAACTTTCTTACATGTCTATAAAGATTGTCGCGTCTGGTAAACTGTCTGTTACAAGTTTGGCAAGTGTGCATGTTTCGGTAGGAAGAGAACAGCTAATGTAAAATAAGAAAAAGTAGAAGTTTATATACTAGAAAGAGAGAGAGTTAGAAATTTTTAATCAAAATCTGCCAATTTGTTAAAACAAAAATTTATCCGATCCCACATAACTTTTTCTTCGGAAAAAACATTACGAAATTTGTGGTAAGAATTTAAGGCGAAGCACAGACTTTTTAGATTTGAAATTAAATTTCGAGAAAATTTTGAATTTTTAGACTTGGCCTTAACAATGAAAGAATTTTTATTTAAAGACAAATTAAGGGGGTCTGTTTGAGTGCCATGGTTAGTTACAATTTTTTTAGTTTCAGACGAGTTTGAAAACTCGTCAAAACTTTCAGCACATAAATTTGGAGAAGTTGGAAATTGTGTAATAACATCAAACTGTGAATTTTGCAGTGGAGGTTTCGGGGTAGATTGTGAAAATGGAATTATATTATCTTTAACAATTAAACAATCGATATCAGCAGGATTTTTAAAAATAGGAAAAATAGAATGTGAAGAAAATTCTGATTTCGGATTGGAATGGGGTTGCGAACAAGGGATGAAGTCTGTGGAGCTATCACTATCACTTTCAAATAAAACTGGAGAAATAAAACGCGAAGAAGTCATAGATATTTGTTTTTGTGAAGAAGAAGAAAGACGTAGGATCGAATCAACTTCTAAATTTGGTTGTGGTGATAATAAAGATTGACTTTGCGAGTCTGCAATTGATAAATTAGAGTTGTTCTCCAAGAACTCCTCGAACATTATTTTCAAATTTTTTGATGGTTTTTTATAACTAGTTTCTGATTTATTACTTTCAGTTTCAAAAATTTCGTCCTTAAATTTAAAATCTTGCGATAAAATTTGTAAAATATCGTCAGCGTTGTAAGGTTTGGACAACAAATTTAGATTTGAAGGATCCAAATCAGATCCTGACACCGGCAGTTTAGTCGAGACATTATCTTTATTTAAAACAATAAAATGTTCCAAATTAAATTCAGAATTTTGACTGACCTGTGTCTTATCAACAATAGAAGGTTCTTGAGTTACAATTTGGTCCTCTATTAAACATTCCCTAATATGTTTATTTATGTTGCAAAAATCTGTTGGAGATCTTTGACAGTCCGGAGTCTTATCAACAATAGAAGATATATTGCAAAAATCCATTTGTTCAAAAGACATATTTGGCTCAGAATTTTGAATATCTATGATATTATTAGTTGAACTTAATAAAAAAAATGTTTCTAAATCAGAACAATTTAAATTAAACAAATCAAAATCTGAAAAATCTAAATCGGTCATACTACTTACAGACTGATTCATTATTACTCACACTGAAATAATACTTCAAATAAATTTGCAGACTTATATGGAAATAAATAAATTTGTGAAAAAATTAAATGCTACAAAAATACTGTATTTACCAAAAATAAAAAGAAACAGCAAACTCACGAAACAGTCTTTATGACGAGTATAAGAAAATAATATGAAGCCGTACTGCAATGCAGATTTTATACACGTCTCGTGACGTCAAGCCTACAGTACCCTGCCTTGACGGATCATTAACCGATCAGCCACTCCGAATCTTGACTCAACATAAACTGACCTACACCGCCTGGGGCTGCAAAGCAGGATACACATCAAGTCTAGAGTATCTCGCCTTGAACGATCGTTGACCGGTCGGTCCTCGGAACCTTGAATGAATAACTTGCATTGTTCGAGGTCTTTTCCGCGATTTAAAATCGATAAATATGTAAATTATAGTGTTACGCTTGACAATGTAGAAAACCTACAAAATTGCAGTAGCAGACAAATATAAAAAACAGTGACAAATAACAAAGTAATTCGTTTCATTTCATTTAGAAATTTAAAATGTATTGTCACAAAATAACGGACACAACAATTATACAATTAAAATTGATAATTTGGACAAAAAAAATTGTTGAAAGTGGTAGTAAAATTGAAAAAGAGAGAAAATTATACGGAATGGGTGTGGTTTTCCACGGTTAACTTCGCCTAATTATTTTTGCCTTTCAGAAACATGTCTTCTCCTACCTTTATTTCAAATTTGTTGGATATAAAAGCCAAGCTTTTGAAACTAATTGCTACATTCAAACTTTGTAATTTAAGTTACTTAAAGTTTTTTTTTAAATTTATTCGTTTTCTACGAAAAACATTTTTTTAAAATGTCTTTGACAATTCATCTAATTACAGACATTTCATTTGAAGTTTTTGATGAAAATGGTACGATTGTACCTCAGAATAATATGGTTCCACTTAGCCTCGATAGTTGGCTATATTTAACTTTCCAAACCGAACATATCAGTCCGATTGGGTCCATTGAATCTGGGTGGATTGAAACCCAACTTCAGAGGGATGTGACAACCCAGGAGACAGAGTGTTCAAGAGACCAAAATGAAGAAGAGGAACAGTCCGAGCAAGAAAATTCGGAAGAAGAGGAAGAAGAACAGTATGAGGAAGAGTGGCCGGAGACCAACTATTCTGAATGGCTTATCGATGCAGATGGGTGGGTGATGGATCGTGATGGACCACCACCACCCCAAATTCGAACTATTGCTCCTGTCGATGACAGTTGGGAGGAATAGAAAAATTTTATAATTTTAATTTTTAAAATTTTTACTTTAAATTTAAAATTAATACATATTACTAAACACTTTTGATGTTTTTTGTTAGTTTAATCATTAACTCCAATACTTACCTGTCGGGAGGCATTGAGAAGTGGAATCACAGAGAGGATTTGCAAATTTATAGACAGTTGGGAGGAATAGTAAAATTTTATAATTTTAATTTTTAAAATTTTTATTTTAAAATTAAAATTAATAAATATTACTAAACACTTTTGATGTTTTTTGTTAGTTTAATCATTAACTCCAATATTTATCTCTCGGGAGGTATTGAGAGGTGGAATCACAGAGAGGATTTGCAAATTTTATCATCAAAGGGTTTGTGGGAATGCAAGGAGGAGGGGAGGCAACTATATATCAAGAGAGAGTAAAATTATGAAAGATTTGTATCTCAGGGAGTCGAAATTTGACTCCTCCTCTTTGCGCTCCCACAAATATACTACTTCTTTGCAGTCTTGTGATCAACGCGAGGTCAAGAATATTCATGCGATTCAATCGGTTGTCAATTCAGTGTGGGCGGTCTGAGTTTTAAATGACAATTTCAAGTCAAAATAGAATTTAAAATTTTTAATCCGGTTTAGTAATTAACGCAAACTACGGATATATTAAATCTGTATGATGTGTAAAACACCCTAGTTCTTACTTGTCAAGGACATCGTCAAAGAATTATCGATTATTTTTATTGCCTATAAACTCGGCGGTACTGGCTTCTAAAACATGAAGCTATACCCAAATTCCAGATTGTTTTCTGTCTTTCTTGCATATGTACAAATAACCGAGACAGATAATAGAGCGAATGTCGTAAATAACTTCAGATGAGAGAAGACCTACGTTTTTAAGTTTTTAAATATTCTTAACATGTTGACAAGAAGAATAATATAGACGGATCTTTACACTATATTCAGACATTTATGACGTGCATGCAAAGAATCACTGATCGGAGTATAACCACATGTTTATACAAATATTAAAGATTAACAAACACAGTAATTCTTTAATTAGAAATTGTATGTTTCATGGGAAATTACACTATTTAGAAAAGCTTCAACAAATAATTTTACAGTAACTGAGAAATATTGTCGTAATGTTAAATTAATAGGTTACATCATAATTAATAGATCTATCGTCTTTCAAATAAATTTTACAACACAATGTCTTTTCATTAATTGGTACATAACTGTGGAATTGATTGATATATATATA
>JAHKBH010002868.1:0-11660 GCA_019049505.1 Pachyrhynchus sulphureomaculatus
GGGAAAGCGGGCCCGCAGCCGTCGTCATCCAGCGACCGTAGCTCTTCATGTGTGGGTGACTTGGCTCATGTAGAGTATAATGCTACAAGAAAACAGTCTCACGGTACAAGGACTTTTCATAAGTGCGATAAAAACAGTGATTCATTTTGTTATATTTGCTGTCAACACGTATTGAGTAAAATGGGGTCAGCGATAACGGATAAGATTAAAACCTTATATAAGGATTGTTTTAACATTGAAATACGCACCAAGATACAGATTGGGTTCCCCACATCATTTGCAGTTCTTGCAAAATAATGTTGTACATCAATACAAGAAGGCGATTAAATATTCCAGACCAGCAATATGGAATAGACCATACAGTGAAAATGATTGCTACTTTTGTATGAATGTTGTATCTAGGCATAACCGAAAAGCACTATTACTTATAACGATGTTTCGACAGTAACAAGACCAACTAAACTAATTCCGCCTCCTGAAACCACTTGATTGCTGATGTTATGGAAACAAATGATTTCATGTTATCAGTTCATAAGCCGAAAACATTGAGACTGTCGAAAAAGGTTTCAAAACACTGTTACTAATGAATGTTCTAGTGTCGAAACCTATCATATGCTAGTGACACAGATAAAGAATTTTCTACCATACAACCGTAAACCAGAACCAATACTTGTATCACAGTCAGAACTTAGTGATCTAGTCAGAGATTTAGGCTTATTCAAAGATGGTTCAGAGCATCTTGCTTCCTTTTTAAAGAAAAGACATTTACTTAAGCCAGAAGCTTACGATTTCTTATTATAGAAACAGAGATGAAGAATTTCGAAAATATTTCTCAATGGACGAGGAATTGTCACTTTCATATTGTACCGATGTAAAAGGTCTAATGGATGAATTTCAAAATAACTCATTACGATCCTGAAAAAATGGAGACTGTTCATTGATTCTTCCTTCTAAGCGGAGCATTAAGGCAGTTTTGCTGCATAATACCAACGTTTACGCTCCCATTCCGATTGCTGATTCCACAGTTATGGAAGAGCAATATGAAAAAATGAAGCAGCTTTTGATAAAAATAAAATATGCTGATCATAAAACTGGAAAATTTGTGGAGATCTAAAAATTGTAACAATATTGCTTGGCCAACAGTCAGGGTTTACACTTTATCCCTGTTATAATTGTCTGTGGAATAGCAGAGACAGGGAACGTCATTATAAGAAAAAAAATTTGGCCAACAAGAGAATCGTTCACTCTTGGTGAAAATAATGTATTGTTTCCACCATTGTTAGATCCAGGAAAAGTTCTTATTCCCCCGCTTCACATTAAGCTTGGACTTATGAAGCAATTCACGAGAGCATTAGATACAAACGGCCCATGTTTCAAATATTTGCATAAAAAATTTCCGAAATTTTCTGAAGCTAAAATTAAGGCAGGCGTATTTGACGGGCCACAAATAAGAAAATTGTTTCAAGATTCATTATTTGTTACTAAAATGAATAAAGTTGAAAAAGCTGCTTGGCTTAGTTTTAAAGAAGTCGCAACAAAACTTTTTGGGAAATAATAAAAGTCCTAAGTACAAAGAAATAGTCGAGAAAATGGTAAAAAATTTTCAAACATTAGGTTGCTTAATGAATCTAAAATTACATTTCCTGGACTCCCACATCGATGATTTCCCAGATAATCTTGGTGACTACAGTGAGGAGCAAGGGGAACGTTTTCACCAAGATCTGAAAATCATAGAAAAATCGGTATCAAGGACGATGGGATGACCATATGCTAGCGGACTATTGCTGGTCGCTAAAAAGAGAAACAAGTCCTCAAAAGCGTTTGCGCAGAAAGCCTTTGAATAGGTCATGCGCGGAAAAAAGAACAAGATACAGCCAAAAAAAGGAAAGTTAGGCGCGGGTCTAACCTTCGCAATTCTAGGGCTTAAGGGTCTACTATTTGAGAGTATATGGTTTAAAAATCCTGGTTTTGAGTTTATTGGGTCTCATTTTTAAAGTTACAGGGTTATTGAGGTCTATTTTTTGAGGTTACAGGATGTGGGAGTCTAAGGTTTCAGGGTTTAGGGTTTAAGAGTATCAGGTTTGAGGAATCCCAACTGTATACCAAATTTGGTAGGAATCGGTTGGTTTTCAAAAATTTTGTCCGCCATCTTGGATCCGCCATTTTGAATTTTGCAAATCCGACCTCAGATTCGTGATCAGCAACCCAAAAAACCCCCCGTGTACCAAATTTGGTAAGAATCGGTTGAATTTTAATTTGAATTCGTTTTTGCATTCGAGAAGCACTATATCTGTCTGATTTATTGAGGTTAGAAAGAAAACAGTATGGCTTAATCCAACCGATGAATATTAGCTTAGCGTGTCCGAATACATATTAATACATCTTTGGATTCATGAAAAAGCTTGAATCAATTTTTTAGGAGTATATTTTTCTTAATTTTTTACTAATTTTTACCTATTTTTTGGGGTTAGAAAAAAATTGAGATGTGATGGCGATATTCTGACGTCAGATTCGTGATCAGCCGGCAAAAATACTACGGATCTGATATATCGCATCAAAAGCATACCCCACTTTTTTTTTGTGGGGCTGTGTATTCTTTTCGCTGCTTCATAGGTGGTCCCTAAAGCAGGCTCATGAAGTCCGCCTCTGCATCTTTCTTTCCCATGGTAGATATTTACTTACAAAAGTAAGTAAGAATTAGGAAGTTTACAGCACTTAGAGAAAAAAATAATAAAAATGATAAATTAACAAAATGAAACACTAATATATTTCACAAATTTCAATTTATTATTTTTTCCGTTACAATTATTTCAACACGACAGGGTCTTCATTAGACGGAAGATATTCTTAACTCCGTCTGGTAAAGACACTGTCGTGTTGAAACAATTGTAATGCAAAAAACAATAAAGTGGAAATTGTCAAACATATTAATGTTTAATTTTTTTACAATGAATTTCCAACAAGTAACAGCTAACGCAGTAAATGATAAAAAAGATAGTTAAAGTACCGAGTATGTTATAAATAGGTTTACATTTGTGCGAATGCATTGAGCAAGAGAAACAAGATGGAAGCACAAGGCGTAACTTTAATCTGTGAGAATTTACTTCTACGGAGAGTTTCATGGAAGCAGAATGTGTATTTCTTGTACGAGAGTTTTACAAAATCAATACTGAGTACATAAGGTACATAAATCCCTTGGTTCGACTATAAGTGAACCTCGAAAAGGACGACCAAAGACACCAAAAAGTGATGCCAACATACAGTGCTCTCGAGTATAGTTTGCGAGAATCCCGACCTCTCAAAAAACGCTTTTCGACATCCTCTTCTCGATCGAGACCCATATCAACTTGATCGATCACGTTAATAAACAGTACAGACGTTACTGGAGTCAGACAAATTTAAAACTAAAGTATCAATAAGTATTTACTTTCCCCCAAGATGTCGGCTTAGACTGCAATTTCACCAAGCAGAGTATCTAACTCCTGTGTCTTTGACGACGGCAGAGGCGACACAGAAACTATTCGGAGTAATATGAGGAGATGATCAAACATCTTTCTTCATACCCATTTTACAAAATTTTGACGGTTATGACCAGAGGAACCGGGTTTTTAGCACGATTGGGTGACAAACACATATTTACCAGTCATCGCAATGCTATATTTATCTTTGTACTCGTAATATCCAATTTATTTATGACATTATTATAACCTTGATTGAAAAAAAAAAAAACTCCATATTAACGAAAATTGCGCCTTAGCGCACACCTGACAAATTTGACTCGTCACTTTTCCGTGTAAGTTAATCAAAAATAAATTATTCTTCATTCATTGTCAAGGACATCAAGTTAGTTAGATGAAGCCTATGATGATCCCAACGGCAGATGAAATTCTGACAAGAGTCCACGTCGTTTATCGGGGAGGCAAAAAAAAGGGAAATACAAATTAGCGGCAAATTTGTGAATTAGCAAGGATCTAACGTTAAAAGTAAACGCAAACTAAGGTAACTATATCAACCCTAATACCGACGAGTAAACGATTTGATTGGATGTAAGTGTTGTCACATTTCTATAAATAAAAATATTTAATTGTTCACCCGCTTTCGTAATATTATTAAAACTCTCTCTCTCTCTAATCTAATAAAGTATCTAAGGTAATGAGTAAGGGAATAACACAATATTTATTAGAAACAACTGAATATTTTCTAAATTTGTACTTTTAGTCCAGTTGTCAGAGGCAAATTTTGACGAAAAGCTCTCATTAAATGTTAACAGGCTGCCTTTTGGCATAGGCAGTTTTTTGTATACGCTAAGCCTACAAAATCGAAAATAAAATGAAAAAATTCGGTTTTTCGCAAATATCTCGAAAGAAGATATCGAAAAACCAATAGCCCGACATGAAAGAATGTAAAATTTTACAAAAAAAAAATAGTATAGAGATTATTTTTTTTAGTTTTACCGTAATTTAAAAAAAATATTTAAAATAAAATGATGATGGCGAATCCAATATTAAAGCCATTAACAAAATTCCTTCGAGTAATTTAGAATTTTTGTATTTGCAATAACTGTTACAAAAAAAGAGAAAGTTTTTTTAAGTTTTTAATGATTTTCTAATATCAAGTATACTTTTAACTGTAACTAAAAAAAAAATTGTCCGATTTTTTTTGACCATTTCGTACTTCTTTGAACGTAAAATTGCCGGCAGTGCACTACAGCAGAGGCAAATTTTCATATTTTAAAACTCATTTTTTAAATAACGCAGACAATGTGGGTATTTTTAATTATTCTTATATTGAAACTTAAAGTATACTAATGATATATGCACAAGGATTTTTTCAATATTATATTTTATTAGATATTTGTAATGCAAACAAAAATTTCGTTTTTAAGTTTCACAAATTATAAAGCAACGAAAATAAAAACTATTAGTATCATCGGAAAGCTGAAAGTCTCCTCTTCAAAAAGCTATCTTTTTATTTTGTTTTACACTTTGAAAAACAAGTAAAAATCGATTAACCTTCGAGTGATGCACGTAGACTTTCAAATTAGCCTGATTGGCACCCTACACTTTTTGAATCACCTATCCGAATTTCTATAAACGCTAATAAAAAAAAAATCTGAAAAAAAAATCTATATACTATTTTTTTGTCAAATTTCCCGCTCTTTCACGTGGTTGCTATTAGTTTTTCGATATCTCTTTTATTTTTCAAGATATTAACGAAAAAAAGGAATTTTTGAGTTAGTGGGCTTAGCGTACATCAAACTTTAGGAAACTTTTTGTCGTATTCCAAGTCCAAAAAACTACCTGTGTGCCAAAATGCAGCCTGTTAACATTTAATCAGAACTCAAAAACCCCCTATTATTTTTTAATGTTTTGGAGAATTAGTAGTATACGAGTAGTTTTCCTATGAATGTACGAAGTATCTTCAGAAATATTTACTAGTAGAAGTATAATTTTAATTATACTGTGCCAAAACTAAAAGATGCTAAAGATTCCTTAAAACAGTCCATTCCTTACAGCAAAAAGAGCTAAAAATCTTAAAGAAAACAAAGAAGTTATTTCCTTTCTACAACCAGTAGTTTGTTTTGTCAAAAAAGTGAACAATAATGATGTAAAAGGCAACAATACATTTAACTCTTCAGATGGGTTCTTGCATGGTGGCATCTGTCTAGCTGGTCCATTTAATTGTTGTAGTCAAAGAAATGGAACAATGTCGACAATGATACTTGTACGTTAAACTTTGAGGTCTCGTTTTTGTGTTAATGATAACTAGAGCTGAAGTGATTTAAACCACTGCCGACATAATCTACTGCGGTCTCAATATAAGTTTGAAAAATCATGTTGCAATTATTTTTAACGTCACGAGTATTCTACTTTCTGCCCAACTTTTGACAATTTGTATCCAGAACGACAAGTTTGAACCAATTAATCGCATCCTTTTTCCATAAGACTATCGCGTGGTCCTTTAGTATTCAGCCTACTTCTTGTCGAAAATGCCAACAGCCCAAGTTGAGCCTATATGTTTGCCACAAATGGTAAAGAAAATTATAAATTGAGCTTGCTAAAAGTAAGTGCAAATCGAGCTTAATCATTTTTATTGTCGTAAGCTGCCAGGTTAAGCATGAATAAAAACGTTTTGAATAATTGATCGCTTTCCATTTTCAGAAGGTTGAAGGTGAGGACATGTTATGATTGAGTACAACATCCTGCAAAATATGGGCAGGTTCTACACAGAAAAAGTAACAACCAGCTAATTAAGTACTTGTAATGATGTGAAATTATTAAAGTAATAACATGTATACAGTGACAGGCAGAAACTGTGCGGTATATTTTTCTTTATTATTAAATTTAGAGAAAAGTGAAGTTTTAGGTGGATTCTGCATCACCTGAAACCCAAAAAATTATTTTGCAGTGCCGATTGCATATGTCGTTTAGTGGGAAATTTGAATTTTTCTAACCTACCCGCCTGAGTGGGGATTTTACCCTTTTTCATATCCTGAAGATATCAGCGGGGATATCGTAATACCCGTCAACGTTGTCCAAGTGTCGAAACATACATTTTTGTATCTCACGGCACCTTTTTAGACAACGCGGTGTGCTGCCATGGACGTTATTGCAATTCTGCAAACAACTACTACCTATGTATGTGGCCAGGCCATATATACTTAAAATATACCGACCTGCCGGGATTGAAACAGAAAAATCTTCTGCATCACAAGCAACTACTACGCCACGGAGCCACGGGCCGCCAAAGTCCAAAAGTTATGTATTTAATTATTGATTATATAAAACAAATAAAACATAACCTGAAATTAAAATGATAAAAATTTAAATTCTTGAAATAAACATTTATGTTAGTTACAAATTTCCACTATATTTCGTGTCTTATGACAATTAAAACAAATGTTACCGATTATCTGACGAAGGTACTGTGTACCGAACAACTGTCATAAGACCCAAAATATAGTGGAAATTTAGAACTAATATAAGTGTTTATTTCAATAATTATGAATTTCCAACAATTAACGGCTACTTCAATAGAACGTTTAAATTCTTGAACCTAAGAAATATTTTAAATTCAAAAAAATAATAATGTCTGATTACGACTAACTTATTTGTTTACAGAGGGTAGATTGAAGTATGTACACTACCGTCAGAAAGTATTTTTGTCCACCTAGTTATTTCAGTTCCAAGACAACAAAACCCCAAGAAATATTTTTTTTTCAAAATTTTAATAAATTTTTTATTTTCACATTATTTACAGTCTAGAAAATCAGAATAATATTCATGATTTTCCAGGATTTTTCTTATCTATGTGACGTTATGTGACTTCTTTGTTTTTAATTACCGCTTTACAGAGTTTCGGCATTTTGTCCAGTAGTTTCTTCAGAGTTTCTTCGGTTATTTTAACCCATTCTGCTTGTAAAAGTTCCCACAAGGGACTTTCTGATGTTGGATTGAGTTTTCGAACATACCTGTCCAAATGGTCCCACAGCAATTCGATGGGGTTCAAGTAGGGTGATTGTGGAGGCCAAGTCATCACTTCCAGGACGTCATCGGATTTCCATTGGTCTAAAAGTTCTCTAATTTGTTTAGCAGAATGTTTAGGGTCGTTGGCATGCTGAAAAATAAATTTCCCCTGAAAAATATCTCTTCCAGAAGAAACCATTTGAGTTAGCAAAGATTTTTCCAACTTTACCGTTGCCAAAACAACCCCAAACCATTAATGAACCTCCACCATGTTTTACTGTAGGCAACCAACATTTTCTCTTCAGCTGACCGCCGCACGTAAACTCGTCGATTAGAACCGAAAATTTCGAAATGAGATTCCTCGCTCCAAAGGACGGAATTCCATTGTTCTGATGTCCAATTTTCATGTTCTCGAGCCCATTCTAATCGTTTACGTTTATTCACTAGTCTAAAAAGTGGTTTCCTCACCGCAACTCTCCCGTGTAGTCCACCTTCTGCTAACCTGTTCTGCACGGTTATCACGCTGATAGGGATGGGTCGCTCCAGGTTCACTGCCGTGATTTCTGGTGCGGTTAGGCGGCGATTACGTCTGCTGGATATTGTTATAGCTTTGTCTTCAGCAGGAGTCGTTTTTCGAGGCCTTCCAGAACGTTTTTGGTTGGAATTCAATGTCCCGCAGAAATTTTTTTACGATGTAATCCACCGTTCTCCTTGGCATCCGCATATCACTCGCGATTTGTCGACTCGATTTTCAACGGACACTTCTTTCATTTTTGGCATTTTCACAAAACAATTGAGTCTATATCAATGACAAAGTACTGTTTGCGAATGGTTAATTTCCAAAAGGGCAATGGTATTTATACCATAGTTTTTATCATAAAATGTCACTAGGAATTTCCATAATCCCTAGAAACTTGAAATGAGTTCTTACTTCAACTGGAATTCTCAGAAATTGCCTCCAAACGATTATCATGCAAAACTTGGAAATTTGTTCTAATTGGTTTTTAATTTGTGATTTCACCAAAAAGGCTTAACTAAACAATTTTATGATGGATACTTGTTAAGAACAATTAAATTTACTTAATATAATAAAAGGGTTTAATTATATATTAAATTCTGGCAGTTACATTGAAATTTCTAGGTGGGCAAATACTTTCTGAAGGTAGTATATACAGTAATACCCCGCTTAGCGCGACCCCGTTACGCGCGGTTTCACTATAACGCGAATTTCAAATTTCGCGCTCATGTAGTCATTAACTTCTCTATGGTCGCGGGGGGATCCCCGCTTTCTCTGAATATTCTCTTTGAAGAATTGGGAATTCCCTGTCCTTCGACTTTGTTCTATGGGGATTTCCTCGTTCGTTTCGTGTGTTCATTTGTTCCGTAATGTTAGTTCGGTCGGCTGGCAGTTTTGTTTTAATATTTATTGGAGATACATACATACATAATTTAACCCTACGTTAAAAATGCCGCCTGTAAAGAAAAAAGAGCGTAAAAGCGTCACTTTGGAATTGAAGATGAAAGTGTTAAGAAGAATGGAAAATGGAGGCAAAGCAACAATTGTTGGGAGAGATTTTGGACTCTCAGAATCGACTGTGAGAACGATTTATAAAAATCGGGAAAAAATTAAAATCTCCAGCGAAGGTTCAACACCTATAAGTGCAACAAAACTTTCTCGTTCGAGATCATCTATCTTAGAAAGAATGGAGAAATTACTGTCAGTCTGGATCGAAGATTTGAATAAGAAGAACACACCACTAAGTCAAGATCTCATATGCACAAAAGCAAAATCTTTGTATGAGATGCTGAAAACAAAAGAAGGAGAAGGGAGTGCCACTCCGACTTTTGCTGCCAGCAGAGGCTGGTTCCATCGGTTCAAGCAGCGTTCTAATCTTCACAATATCCACATAACAGGCGAGGCGGCCAGCGCGGACATTCAAGCTGCAGCTGAGTTTCCAGACAAGTTTCAAGACTTCGTTAGACGAGAGAAAATTCCTGCTTGTCTCATCTTCAATGTTGATGAGACCGCACTTTACTGGAAAAAAATGCCATCTCGAACATTCATTTCTAAGGAAGAACGTCAAGCCAGTGGTTTCAAAGCTGCGAAAGATCGACTAACACTTCTGCTGGGTGGTAATGCCACTGGTGATTTCAAACTGAAACCTTTACTAGTGTACCATTCAGAAACACCCCGTGCAATGCGAGGCACAGACAAGACAAGTCTACCAGTTGTGTGGCGATCAAACAGAAAGGCGTGGGTTACACGGGAAATTTTTCAAGAATGGTATTCTAATAGTTTTTTGCCCATCAGTCAAATCATACTGTGACAGAAATGGGCTTGAACCTAAAGTTATATTACTCTTAGACAATGCCCCAGGACATCCAACCTCACTTGATACGCCCAGAGACTTAAAAGTGTACGTAAAGTTCCTTCCACCAAACACTACGTCAATATTACAACCTATGGACCAGGGAGCAATAGCAAACTTCAAAGCTTATTACCATCGCCGCACTTTTAGCCAACTAATTCATGAAACTGACGGGGAAGGAAGACAGTCTATGCGAGAGTGGTGGAAGTCATACAACATTATGAAGTCTATTCACAACATAGAAGAGGCTTGGAAGGAAGTTAAAATGAGTTGTATGAATGGGGTGTGGCGTAATCTTTGGCCAGATGTAGTGGAAGCACCTAGAAGAATTGTCCAGATGCAGAGACAAGTGCTTGAAGACATTGCTGCAATGATTGAGGGGTCTGAACTTGAAGATGTCACGGTAGAAGATCTCGTAGAACTTGTAGCAACGCACGACGATCCTATTAGCAATGAAGATCTGATCGAGTTACAGAATAATCCTATCTACGATGAGGAAGAACAAGTAGAAGAGAAAGTTTTATCTTCAGGGGAAATACAAAATGCACTTTCAAAAATTTATTCAGGTTTGGACATATTGCAGAGTATAGACAATAATGATGACCGTGTCTTGACCGTGTGTCAAACAATTAAAAACAGTGTTGGGTGTTATGAACGTATTTTACAAGAACGTAAACAAAACGTTACCCAAAAGACAATAGATGTATTTTTCCGTAAAAAATAAGAGTATGTATTGCATAAAGTGTTCTTAGAATTAAAGTGATTGATTAAAATGATTTGTATTTTTTTGTATTAAATTTTGACTATGTTTAATCATAAACCTCGATATACGCGAATTTCAGTTAACGCGATTTTTTTCGGAACGTATCCCTCGCGTAAAGCGGGGTATTACTATATATATATATATATATATATATATATATATATATATATATATATATATATATATATATATATATATATATATATATGTAGAAATAAGTCTACGTGTGTTGTTATTAATTGAAAATATTTACCATTCGCTGGCAAAAAAAATTGTTGCAATAGTGGTATGGAAAAAACAACAATATATTGAAAGTTTTTTTTTTTATTTCCAACAGAAAGAATATTTCGATATTGCCAACCATATGAAAACAAATAAATATAAATATTTGTTTTTTTTTAAGTTAAATTTAGGTATTTCCAATTGAAAACTCATTCAGAATACCTATTTACAAATCATTTTTGGTAACGTAAGGAAGTGAACTTTTTTTGGATAGATTGGCAGTAAAGAACCTGACAAAAAGAAGCGACCTGTTAATCATTTGGTCAATAGCTTCGATAAGTTAGCTTCGAGCAGCAGCAGCAAGATCACAGTATCGAGTAGCAGCAGCAGCAAGAGTACTTGAAAATGCCAAATGAGATTTTGACGAAACATCGTGCAAATTCATTGTCAGACGAACGGATTGAAACTAGGAATTTTAATGTATTACATTCCACAATCCGTGAAAACTATTATTGTAACATATATATATATATATATATATATATATATATATATATATATATATATATATATATATATATATACGAGGCTAGTTTGAAAAGTCCGTGCAAAGTCCGAGAGATGGCACCACCGGCGCGTATCGAGGTCATGTTTAGTTAGTAGCATCTCTTGAATGAACGCACACTAAGTTTCAGCCATATTGGTCTATTTCTTTGTGTTTGGCATTCGTGTGAATGAAGGAAGTCGAGTGATTTTCAAGAAATGGACGAAAAAGAATTTCGTGTGGTGATTAAACATTACTTTATGAAAGGCAAAACGCCTCAGGAGACTAAAGAGAAG
>JAHKBH010002872.1:0-11982 GCA_019049505.1 Pachyrhynchus sulphureomaculatus
TATTTCCATTATGACATATTGAGTACAAATATGGACTCTCATGAAATAAATAAATGATAACAAAATTACGCGTTACACATAGAGCAATGGAGAGATTCATGTTGGGAATTACACTAGGAGTTAGGTGGCGAAATCAGTGGATACAACAAAGAACAAAAAACTAATGATGTAACAGAAACGGTGACATAGCTAAAATGAACCTATTCAGGACACGTTGTCAGATCCAAAGAAGATAAGTGAAATACAAAAATGATACATTGGAGACAATGGTCGGTTAGGAGAAGTAGAGGAAGACCACAAACAAGATAGTATGATGACATTATGAAATCTGCAGGACTACCGTGGCTGAGGTAAGCCCAAAAATAGAGACCGATGGAGAAAATTAACTAAGACCTATACCCAACAAAGGGCCCAAGATGGCTAAAGTTTATATATATATATATATATATATATATATATAATATTATATATATATATATATATACATATATATATATATATATATATATAATATATATATATATATATATATATATATATATATATATATACGAGTATATGTGTACATATATGTCTTTGTGTAACTATGTACAAGCCTTATATATTTATTATTCTAAACAATAAAATATTGAATTTATTTTTGGATTCATGACCACATGGATAAATAAAAAATGAATTTTAATTAGATTTTTCGCAAGTTTTACACTTACAGCTGTAGCAAGAGTTTGCATTTATTATTTCGTCGGTTGTCTTTTCCTGTAAAAATTGTTTTAGTTTCTGAGTATCATTTTTATAATTACTTCCTCCCGGTAATGTATCAGCCAATGCAAAAGTATATGCTTTTGGATCTTGGTCAACAGCCCAAGGATTTAGAGCTGATCCACTTTCGACAATTGCTGCCCTAAATAGACCTAAAATTTCAAGCATAATAGTGGTTCTATTTTTTAATGTATATATATATATATATATATATATATATATATATATATATATATATATATATATATATATATATGTATATATGTGTATATATATACACATATAGGACAACGCGGAGTAGTTTGATGACATATGAACTTCTGACCCTTACATCAGCATTTCCATACGTCTTTTTCTGTCGAAAACTTTATTACCAAACAATAGGAAATTCTTTGGCTTACCTGCTGACTTTTTACTCAATAAATGAAAAGCTGTTGAGACTGCACCTGCACTTTGTCCAAAAATTGTTATTTTTTGCGAGTCTCCACCAAAAAAGAGCAATATTTTCATATGTCCATCTTAACGCCAAATTTTGATCTTTCAGTCCAGCATTACCTCTAATTGCTTCATCAAACCCGTAGAGAGAAATCCAAACGGCGCCAATCTGTAGTTGAAAGTTACGAGAATAACATTTTTCTTCAATTAAAAAATCTGGACCAAAAAACCAATTTGGAAGAACTACCAGTTACAAAAGCTCCACCGTATATCCAAAACAGTACTGCGAGTTTTTTCCGCTGACTATAATAGAATAAATATTACAGAACTGTATGAATCAAATCGCATCATTATCATACCTATATCCCTTTACATTACTCTCAGATTTTAAATTTGCATATTTAAAATTAATAACTCAATTATACTTCAAAGAAAAATTAAATTACATAAAATTGGGAAATCGGTTTTATTTCTTCATTTAATCCATTTAATCATATGATAAAAAAAACTGATGCGAATAGTTGCGTTGGTAATTGTACAGTTGTACACGCGTCTGTAGTTAATTTTTTTTTTGTTCGATAACAAAAAAAAATTGGTGTATGATTAAATGCTAATTTAACATAAAAATGATTTCATCAAAAACATGCCAGCAAACTGCAGAAGGTTAAATCTTCTAATTACGACTCTTAACTTAGTAAGGAATAATGAACAACGGGTGTTTTATTGTCCGACAAACAACAGGAGGTTCGATCAGGGAGATATAATTTATATTATAAGACAACTACAAAATAGATAGAATAAAATAGACCATTGTTGTTATATTTTACTTACTAAAAGATTGTTTTTGATAGAGCACAACTAATAGATCTAGTACGTCTCCTTTAAGAAACACATGTATTACACACCCGAATAAGATTTCATACAGCTAATAACAGTAGAAAAAAAAATTCGCTGAAAAGAGTCTTTGACTTTGAACCCCTACTTTTCAATGTATTAGTGTATAAATTAAATAGACAAATTCCAAAATAGGAATATGAAATGAATGAAATAGTGAAATAAAATTATTACAATCTTCTGAAAACTTGTCATAATAGCAGAGAACGCAGGAGATGTTCATAGGACATTTTATCAATTTAAAAAAGAGCAATAAAAATCGTCATATTATGGATGAACAAAATACACAACAAAAAATGAAGTTTAAATATATTGACTTTTCATGTAATTGATTCAAAAGTGAGAAGCTAACCGATGTAAACAATGCCATAATTAAACGATGTAGTAGTAAATTAAACTTACATATACATACCCAGTGGAACCGTTACCCGATACATTTAGAACAACAAACAGAATTTAAAACAAAGCACAGAATAGCACTATATTGGATCGAGATGAAAGTGGCAGCATTGTTATTGTATTGATATTATTTCTTACTAGAAAGCTTCATAATAGTTGTTAATCTTGTAGAATGCTTAAATTTGACCACCGATGAAATAATTCTATTATCTTTTTAATTAATTTTTACATAGAAACGCAGGAATCAACATTTTGACCATTTTTTACCTAGAACTTTGCAAAAATTTACTATTGCTTCCAATTTAAAAAGGGAGTCCTCTAGAATCTCTTAAATTTTTCATATTTATTGATTTTGTCTGAATATTAACTACTCAGCTGCAATCAAATTGCATTCGTTGAGTTCACCTGAAACCCTGATCCAACCGATATAGTAAATATTAGGTAAGAATTTTATGAGGATAACTTTAAATCTGTAAATTCCTCAACTTCCTATCTATAAAAATTCGTTTAAATTCCATAAAAGGATATTAAGGATATTTTTATAAATCATTAAATATTCTTTGTGCTTGAGGCAAAAAGAGTACTGTAAGGTTTATCATAAGCAATTAACTTCAGAAAAAATCAAACATCTTTGTAGCTTCTATCCTAGAGAATTGGTGTAAAGATAATTTATAGTATTAAGTTTCAGAGTAAAATTATAAGTAGGCAATAATTTAAAAATTATAAAGTGTAACAAGTAATATCACTTGTAAAAGGCTGAATTATATTTTACCTTTGTTGAGGGAATATAAACGTTTATATATAAGCAGTCTTCACTTTTCACTTTCTGGACAAATCCAATGATCAGTAGAAATGCAAGCTTTACTATCTTTCGTTGCATCTAAAATTTCATTCCAAGGCTGTGGCTTTTGTGGAGCCTAAAAGTTATTCTGGATATAATAAAATGGTACATTTTAAAGTCTTTATTTTGTCAATAAATGTCATTGTGTAAAAAATAACTAATAACAGCTTTAAAAGAGCTAAAATTGAAAAAAATATTGAAGGTATTGCAAAAATATGTGGATTTATATTGTACCTTTAATTCAAAAACGTAACATATATATTATTCTGTGAGGCTAAAACCTATTTTAAAATCAAAATTTATCCTTAAAACGAACTAAGCATTTTTTCTGTAAACAAAAATTTAGAATTTGTTTTAAAACGAGAATATAATTTTAATACAATAGTACTTAGTGCCTTTTAAAGCACTAGTTAATATTATGTTCTTATTTTTTATTCTTATATTTTCTCTATTTTTTTATCTGACAACAAAACTTTTTTATCAATCTTAATATTTAAATAAATTTATCATATTGGTGAAATTAAAATGTAAATGTCCTTTACTAACGTTATATAAAAACTTATCACGAAATATATTTAAAACTTTGTATTTGAACCTTTTCAAATGCTAGGATTTGCTTTACGTTAATGTACGAATACCCTATCTGAGTCTAAATACTGAACTTAGTGTATTGAGGTAACTTATTTATAATTACCTCAAACCTTAAATTTCCTGTAGGAGGGGTAGCAAAAGGTATTCCTTGAAATCCAAAATAATGTTTTGTTGTTTTGTGTAACATAGGTCCTTCCTTGAATTTTACCATCTGGTAAAGTGATAATAAGATCATCAGGAATCCTTACTGAGAGCTAGAATTGTCAGAGAAAAGTTATTCTTTAAAAATAAATTTTCAGCAATTTTTTTGAAATGACAAAAATTTATCTATACCGGCACTGGTCTGGTAAAAAAACCAATATCCAACAAATATACAGTGTCCTTTGGAAGCTTCCTCTAATATGGGAGCAGTCAATATTTATCAGAATTTAAGGTCGGCAAAGCATTAAAATCTGTTATGGAGTATAAGGCTTTCTAGTAGAAGACGATATTTCCAGTTCTTGAAAAGCTTTTTTGCTATGCATGCACACTGATCATGAAAATATTTCCCAGTCGAGTAACTATTCCAGTGGAACCCAATGTCCCGATATAAATATATTCACAGAATTCCAGGTCTGTTTAAAGTTGTATAACTTCCTGCTAAACTATATTTTCATTTGTCGATGATGTTAGAGCGTTCAACGTAAATAGAGAAACCCTGTCATAAGCAAAGCTTTAGACAGGATTTTCGGTAATTATCAGACTGTTAATGTATAGAAGAAGAAGAGTAGGAGAGAGTCTGGTGCCTTGAGATAGACCGGCCGTTGGTAGTAAAGAACCGATGACCCCTAGAGAGAAGTTTATCGTTCCGTTGACTGCCACTCGTTAAGCACGCTATCTGAAGAAACGCAAGAGCCATAAACAAAACTTTTCGGAGATAATATAATGAATGTAGCTTCCATCATGCCAAACATAGCCAAATACTTTGGATATTAAAGTCTAACCGCTTCGACATTCAATCAAATATTCAGTTGCATTGTTTCAAAAATATGTGACTTAGGTTAGAAAATCTATTGTTCTTTGCTTGCCAAATCCATATTGGTGGTCCCTAATAATATTGAATTGTTCTAGATATTTTCCCTAACTTTCGATATTATTGGAAGCTATGCGACTGGTCTATGCTTTTTATGTGTATCGGCTAAATTGTGGCGCATTTCCAGCAAGAAAGAAATATTCCCTTTCTGTATGATAGGAACAAACAACATATTGGATCGTCAGGAAAGAATCAGATCAATCAATAAAGAAAACAAGGGCACTTGTAAAAAGGACAAAAACGCATACTTGAATAATATATGTGAGGAGCTAGAACAACATCCTACAAACAATCGACCACAAGAACTTTATGAAAAAGTAAAATATCAATCTAATAAATTCAAACCTGAAACACAAATAATCAGAGATAAAGAAGATAGAATAATCATCGACATGCCTGGAATCATTGACGTTTGGAAAGATTACTGTGAAGAACTTTTTGTGCCTTAACTTGTGGGCGACTGCATTGACGACAACGTTGCCACGGAAGAACAAGAGCCATCTATTCTAAAATGCGCAGACAGGAAGGCTACTCAGATGTTAAAGAACAGGAAGAGCAGAAGGTACTGACGAGATAACTGCGGAAATAATAAAGATGATGGAGAAACCGCCGTGACTATGTTAGATCAACTGTGTAACGTGGTATGAAAGACTGGAAGATGGCCGAGAAAATTTGATGTGAAGTTGCATTTATACCCCTTTGGATTACAGCTACTATACACCAATCGCTCTGGTATTACACGCTGTTAAGTTGTTTCTCTGGATCCTTTTTCCGATTCCTTTAACATAGAAGTTGGCATCAAACAGGGCTCTAATCTGGTCACCCTTACTTTTTAACATATATAGTCAGACATAATAATGTCTGTTTTGGGATGGCTGAAGTAGGGGTGTGGCAAATAGGTGAAAAAAAAGCTAAGTAACTTTAAATATACGAAATGATACTGTGATACTTGCAACGTCAATACAAGACCTAGAATCAATTATAGAGTGCCCTTGAAAATCACTTAGCTAAAACTATGGATTAACAAATAATAGAACGAAAAACCAAAGCAATGACTGTTAGTTGTAATGAAGTATCATGCTACAGATAATGAAATTGTTGGTTTCACTGTAAACCATTTCAAGTATTTGAAACATATATCATAACTAACAATGGTGGCTGTGAAGCGGAAATACGAGGACGTTGGGCCCTAGCTAGAAACTCGACGATTTAAGGTCTGGAAAGGCCAAGCTGTCAAAAAAGACAAAGTTAAGATTGCTATCCACCTTTTATTCCCCCATAGTAACTTACGCATCGAAAACATTAACTATTAAACAAACTGACAAAAGACCGAAACGATGCGTTTGAGATGTATGAATTTCGAAGAATTCTCAGAGTATCATATACCGGACACCGTACTAATTCTTGAAGAGCTTTGTATTAAATGGACCGACTTTTAAATAGAATTAATAGACACTACTTGAAATATTTTTGGTCACATTATGCGGAAGTGAATGCCATGGAAAATCTTGTAGTAACGGGGGGGGGGGGTAGAAGAGTAGAAGATTTCAGGGAAATGGTCTCCAACAAGATGGTCTGACCAAATAAGGTTCTCTTCTTAGTATGGGTATTTGGGTATGCACGAGTCAAAGTCAGGCCCGTGCAGGATCGAGATGCCCCTGGACAATGATTGTTGAGGCAGCCACTGCGTAATATCACCGATACTCCTATTGGGGTGAAAGGATTGAAAGAGAGAGAGTATGATAGATTTAAAAAGTCTACAGGAAAACTGATTGTTAGATATCCTGCCCATTACTATGGAAGGTAATTCCATCAGCGCCAGAAGTTTTATATGGTATCTAGCTTCATTTGAAACACGTTTTATAATAAGCAATCACAATGAAAACAATATCAGGCAGCCTTGACCTGTACATTGGGAATAGTGCGTGAAGTTTTGAGCTGAAGTAGATAGTAAGTAACGCAAGTTAGGCTAGCAGGCCAGCTTTTTCAATAGATTTTGTTGCAATACTATTATCTGGGTCATGTAAGTTGTGACACTGTTTTAATTTAGTTGAATTCTGACCAATGACCTTGGCAAGCTCTTAAAAAGAACTTAAACTGCAGGAGATGCATGAAGTTTGTTCTTTCTTGGATTATTCGCCTCCTTAATTTCGTCGTTTTTTTTTGCATCTGTTTCGAGCACTAACAAAGATGTCACTGAAAATAGGTCTTCCTGCTATTTTCGGTAGGTAAGATGTTAGAAGCAACAGCTTTCTTGCATCTTTCTCATTGCCGAGATTTAGCAGCTCTTTGTCGCTAGTTACCATAGTATGATCCTGAGAGCTTCATCATGACTTTTCCCTCACGAAATCCAGGAACATCTATACAGCCACGAATGTTAACTCATAGGAATGACTTTCACAGAGTGTAAATCGATGCCATGGTTTTTCACCAGATATATTTACAACCGAAAACTGAAATTTTTACAACTTTAAAACAATGGTGTTTATTCGAGCAAAAACCACTTAATACGTTTTTTTAGTTCAGGTTAGTTCAATTATCAATCCAAATTCATTTGGATAGATTTGTCGCTTACGTGATGAAAATTCCTTTTTAGAAAGTTAAAAGACGAGCTATTGTTCAAATTTTCACTATATTTTATTTATCATACAAATGAAATAAATAAAATAATAAATTATAATTAGTCGTAACATGTTTCGGTACACAGTACCATTTCGCAAACGGTAGATTAAACTTCTACTATTTTGTCTAACGAATTCAGGTATAATTATTTAAACTCTATCTTAATTATACAGGAATTCTTTAAGGGTGTTTTATAAATAAGTTAAAATGACGGCTTAACAAAAATTATTATTTTTGAAGGGAATTTAACACAGTACAATAGAGAGAATAATTACATGAACCTAAGATTTTACAAAGGAGTGTTATTTAAATTTATTTAGTAATACCTCGAAATCTTTTTTAATTTGTTAATTTCCAATGACACAAGGAAAATTTCACTTTTTATTTTAGTTTGTTGATTTGTAATATGTCGAAGTTATCGAACATCAAAACTATAATTTTCAGAAAATAAATGAGAGGCATACTGTGAAACTTCAGTCTTATTCTCAAATGTTCCTTTTTTATGTTTCTTTTTTCTCTGTTTTGAATGTTCTACCCATTTGACCTATGTAGACTTTGATTGCAGGAGCCACATTTTAATTTATAAACGACGGATTTATTATGTTTTTTAGTTTTAATTTTGTTGTGTTTAATTACTTTACCTAAAGAATGGTTTGTTTTAGAGAAGTCCCGCTTTTAATCTAATATTTTTTAAATATTTCGAAACTTTGTAGCTTGGGGTATGCTACAATAAGTTGGTGAGTGTTAAATTTATTGTTTTTGTTAACTGATAAAGGGTGGGTAAATCAAATTAATAGCTTTTTTCTGATTGTTTTTTATATAATAATCTGTCTATTATCCTGTTGTCATATTCATTATGTTTTTCTGCGCCTCATTTTAATTTATTTACAACACCTTTAGGAAATTTCCGTACAATTAAGATAGAGTTTAAAAAAATTGTACCTGAATTCGTTAGACAAAATAGCAGAAGTTTAACTACCGCTTGATAAAGGTATTATGTACCGAAACATGTCACGGCTAATTTAAGTTATTATTTTATTTATTTTATTTTGATAATTAAAGTGACAAAATGAATTTTTGATGAATAGGAGGTGAAAATCTGAACAACAATTCCTCTTTTAATTTCCAAATTTATTTGTTTAATATTTCCTAGGGAAATAAATTAAGTTTTTTGGTTAAAATTGGGAGTTGGCACATAGAGTAAAAACTAACTTCAATCAGTTTCAAACTCTCTTTGTTACTATAAGGTATCATGGGGAGAAAATTTGTTTTAAAAGTTTATGCCTAGCTATGTAAAAAAAAATATTGGTGATATTGGAAATCACATCCCAATTTCCTCTAAAAAATCTATCAAAAATTATTTTCAATTCTCTAGAGTTCTATCGCTGGAAAAAATAACATGTATTCTAATAGATTGAAAACGACCTTCCTCTCATAAATTGAGGCAGCGGAAATTGCAGAACTGCCTCTACATGTGACCCCTGTTTCCTAGTAGGCAGGAGAGGGGATAACGATATTAACGCATCGATCAACGGACAAAATCAATTTACAACGCAAAAATCAAACTCGTCGTTTTTCTGTTTAATTATAAACGAATAAAGTTGATTTTTGCATAGAAACACTCTTTAGGCTTGTGCGCTAACAATGAATAAACTTTACGCTGAAAAATTTCAATATTAATTAAACAATTGTTTAAAATTACCACATAGATTTGCTAATTTTGCATACATTTGCAAGTATCATATCAAAAAATCAGCCCAGTATTGTTAATTTTTGCAGCAATGATGTGGATAAATAAACAAGCGCTTATGAGCTCTTATACGTAAGCGCGTTTTCATTCAACTAATCGCAGTGAAAAAATTGTTTTTTGAATGCTTTGAACAGCCAAAAACATAATAGTATTGTTTTCTTACTTGGAGATTCTATTAAACAAAATTTTTATTGTTTTTTTTTTTCATACACTGAAGTTGAGTGTTTTTCGTAAGGAAAAATACTCTAAGCTGAGTTTACAAAAATACAAATAATTAGTTAAGTGTTTTTTTGAGGTTTTTATGTAAGGATATTGTAGATACAAAATTTTTCAAGTAAAAATATATAAAATGATATATGCACGCCTTAAAATCGTTTGTAATAATTTTTCACTCCCCAAAATTCAAAAACCATTTACTGTTATTTTTAAATGTGTAAAACCAAATAGTTTTTGAATTTTGATGTTAAAATTGTGTAAAAAACGATTTTGAAGCGTGACATTTAAACTTTTCATAATTTTTACTTTGAAAATTGATATATCTACACCGTTACACCATTTACTTTTCTTATATGATTTTGCTAGGACACATTATGATGAATATGAAATAACCAGATAGGAAAACGAAAGTCTTCTTGGTAGCTAAAAGCATTCAAAAAACAAATTATTTTCACTACGATTAGCTGTATGAAAACGAGCACATGAGCTAAGAGCTCGTGAGCGTTTGTTTTATTTGTCCACATCATTGCTACAAAAAAATAACATACTGACCTGCATTTTTTGATATAATACTCGCAAAATGTTTGAAAAATAAGCGACATTGTTCATTTTGGCCAATTATTTAATTAATAGTAAAATTTTTCAGTGTAAACTTTATTCATTGTTAATAACAAATTGAACAAACAATTTTACAAACGACCATATCCATTGGAAAAATAGGAGTCACGCGTTAGAGGGCTGTTCTGTTAATCCGGTGCCTCAATTAGCTCTTTTCCCAACTAGAAACACAGAGAACTGGAAATATATTAATGATTTCTTCTTCTTCTGCAATCCGATTATATATATATTTATTTATATATCTAATATACTAATTATATAAATATATTATAATATAATATATTTATATATTTATACATATATATATTTAATTATTATATATATATATATATATATATATACATATATTTTATATAAATATATATATACGAGTATATATATATATAAATATATAATATATATATCATATATTATATATATAATATCTAGTATTATATATATGTATAATACATACAATTTTCCGGGTTTCAAACCAATTAAATGGAGAAAAAACAGTGTCGTAACCTGATCTTAAATTCTAGGAAAAAATTGCCTTTTACATTTACCCACCCCCTTCCAAAAAGAATCAGACTACACTAGTCTAATTAAACTACGCCTACTTAGGTAAATAGTTACAAAATGTTACACTCTACTCACTTAATACTAAGGTCAAAAC
Source organism: Pachyrhynchus sulphureomaculatus (assembly GCA_019049505.1). Taxonomy (NCBI): domain Eukaryota; kingdom Metazoa; phylum Arthropoda; class Insecta; order Coleoptera; family Curculionidae; genus Pachyrhynchus; species Pachyrhynchus sulphureomaculatus. Next base: position 10,853 of record JAHKBH010002872.1, read on the forward strand.
ATTTTTTAAAACAAAATTACTAATTTCGAACCTTACTACTGAGACCTTAAATTAAGCAACTAAAAGTTAAGTACATTAAAATCCAATAAAAAAACCATGCATGAACATAAGGAAATACTTTCCTAAAGTAACAATAATAGTTTTCCGATATAAAAAACAATAATATCTGTTATTGTTACCCCCCCCCCAAAAATATAAACGTTCATCTAGACTCTTGTCCTACATCAAAAAAAAAAAAAAATTAAACTGAACTAAAAGTACGAACACGGATCCTTTAGATAATTTAAGATTTTGTCAGAAAATTTTCTAATTCAGTAGAAGAAATTTTAGTTTAGGAGAAAAATCCTGTATAAAGAAAAATAAAAACAATAAAAGATTCTAGTAAAAATACTAATTCTAAAAAGGATCGTGGAATAGAAAAGCAACGTTTTCTAAAATTCTCCCTCTATGCATTCATCTTTAGAAGCTTCGTCCTCAAAGAAAAAATAACATGATATACTTTGTAAACTAGCAAGAAACCACCAAAAAGACATTTATTTTCCTTTTTTGAATGTGGAAAACAGCGCCTACTGAGCCAGCTGCGGTGACTTGAAAAGGGTAATTATCTGTAGAATTTATATGAGAGTTGACTTCGCGTGGACTGTAGATACCAGGAGCCTAATCTATGTTAAAATTTACTAAAATTCCGAATCTTTTGTCGCAAAAATCACATCTAAAATAAAAGTTTTGTGCATAAAAGAAAGGTAATTACTAGAGCTGAAATACTTAAAAGAAGACTCATAGCAGACCAGCGGCAAACTCGCGAGCCGTTCCTAAAAACTCATTGCGGGGAGCCTGTCATCAGCTGTGCTAACACATCTATTTTTAACTGGGCTTATTTTTATACACAAACGACTAAAATTTTCAAACCATTCCGACCTTTACCATGCATTCTAAGGTCAAACAAAAAGGCAGTAAGTTGACACCTAACCAATTTATCTATATATGTAGGTCTGGTTATGTAAATACTTATGCATGAATAAAAAAGACATGTGACCCATTTGGAGAGACAGGAATTTAGGCTTGAGAAAGAGAAATTTACATACTTAAAAAAATTAAAAACTTTTTGTAACCATTTAGTCCAAACAGAT
>JAHKBH010002873.1:0-26880 GCA_019049505.1 Pachyrhynchus sulphureomaculatus
GTCGACTTCATTTACTATTATTGTCACTGCTCATGTCCTTTATGCTACCTATCGTAATAAAATATAGCCTTATACCTGGCCGGAGAAACATATGTATGTTTTTTTAAAAAAAAGTACGAAAATTCGGATAAAGTGGTTCTCCAGTGATAAAGCGCACTAACGGAACAGGACAGACAGACAGAGATACGTTGCCAATTTTACCCTATATTATTATAGATGTAATAAAATATATACCTACAACCTGGTCAGGAGAACATATGGTACGAATTTAAAAAATCACCGTAAATCGGATAAGTGGGTTTTTCTCGAGGGATTCTAAAATATAAACGCACTTTAACGGATAGACAGACAGACAAAAACATTGCATCTTTATATATTATAGATATGAGAGTATATATTATTATATAACCTGGCCAATGGAACTATATATATGAATTTAAAAAAAAGACAGGTAAATCGGATAAGTGGTATCCCGCTAACCGTGTGATATAACGCACTAATGGACAGACAGGGACCGACCAGAGAAAAGGAAACATTGTATTTTCTATATATATTATAGATAATACATTACAGATATTTCTTTGCTAAATAATATTGTTCCATTATTAATGGTTTAGGCTGGTGTATTGCAAAGGCACGCGCTAGCGGCAAACTTATTTCCGGACATTCATTCACTATTTTACGTCATTGGCTCAGTCCTTATGCTTACCTATCGTAATTAAAAATATAGCCTATAAACTGTCCAGACGAACATATGATATGTTTTTTAAAAAAAAAATAGGTTACGTAAATCGGAACAAGTGGTTCTTCAGGATAGGCGCACTAAACGGACAGTACAGACAGACAGACAGACAGATAGAACGTTGTATTTTATATATATTATAGATATATTGATTATATATATATATATATATATATGTAATATATTAATATTATAATATACCATGTAATATATATAGTATATATATATATATATATTATAATATATATATAGATATGTATATATATAAATATTATATATATATAATATATATATCATATTATATATATATATATATACATGTATATATATATATATTATATATATATATATAAATCTATATAATATATATATTATATATATTTATATATTCAATGTAAAATCACTGTGAAAATGGAATATAATTCAAAAATGTACATAATTTTATTCTCAAGGTGTGTTTTCGCCGTATCACGGCTCATCAGTCGAGCTAGGATCGGCAAACGACCGAGAAACAAGGACTTCGTAGTAACTTATTCCCACCATTGGTATAACACCATAGTAAGATTACAATAAATTGAAAACCTAAAACCGAAAAAGCTACTTGCCACTCAATAGGAGGAAATGAAACGAAAGAAAAAGAAAATGGACTTTTATAAGGTGATTTTTTTTTGACAAACACAAACCACTTCTCTTAGGCAAGGGAAGTAAAAATGGTAAACATTTAAAAAATGGGGAATATTCCCCCGCAATTTGAAATGTATCTTCTTCTTGAAGTACTATATCCATCCATATCCGTACGGACGTGATGCGATCATCATCGCCTTTGCCTGTGGTCGGTGCCTTTTTAAGTGTTCTACACACAAAGGGACCCTTACACCTTTTGATGCTGCGTTCCGAACGGGGCCACCAATGTGGAGAGGGCTTTACTAGGCATGATACTGCGGGTGGTTTTTGCCATTGTCTTCCCGTGAGAGGCGGACCATATCACGATGTAAATTTTATTGTGTATATTATTTCCCGAGTCAAGTTACGGAACTCAGGATCCCCGGCATTCTACCAAATGTACAAGTAATGAAATGCGGGATTTCAGAGCAACAGATGGTGCACCAATTGCAGTTTGTGCTATATAGATTTGACACTGGCCAATTTTGGTTGTGTTCATCAAACAAGGGTCAGGGACGCGGCGCACGAAGAGATAAAAATTTGGTTTAATGTGTGTGGACATAATGTTGTGTTGTTGGTGTTTCAATATGGTCGAAATTCTATAACCGAACAAAGAGGCATTTCGCGGACCAGAATTTAAATTTTATGTTTTCATTTGAAGGAAAACTGCTGTTGAATCATACTTTTTCGATTACTTCGAGAAGCTTATGGTGAACATGTTCCATCGGCAATGATACGTGATCGTGAAACGATGGGTTTCGGGGCCTTTCAAAAGTGGTGGGGACTTTGTTGCAGACAATGAAAAAAACCTGGGAAAAACCGCCAATGAAAAAAATATGTGAAGATGTGGAAAATTGCAAGCAATTGTTGGGGGGGGGGACGAGATGATTCGCAAAACAAAAACAACTCGGCCAAGCAAAAATTGGACGCATTAGTCAACAAGCTAATTTCCAATTTCGGCTACGAGACGATGGGGAAAGATTTCAGAAGACGGTAGATGGATACCACATGAGTTGTGATACGGACAAGTAAATGGATTAATAAATTTTAAAAGCGCAAAAACACGTGTGACATTTTTGCTTTTGTCGCTCGGTACAAAAGGAAATCGTTTTTGCATCGTTATGGTTACAGGGGATGAAAAGTGGATTTATTTTGAGAATCCCAAGCTCAAAAAATCATGGGTAGACCCAGGCGCACCACTTCCACTATCGGCCGCAGGGAAAGCGTTGGTCTATTATGAGCTGTTAAAACCTGGGGAAAACGGGCATTACCAACAACAATTGACCGATTTGGAACCGTTCGCTGCTTAAGGGGGACCCCGAAGGCCGAAAATTTTAAATTTATTATTTTTTTATTGCTTTAAATCAAAGTTCAACCTTTTCTGCAATTTTTAAAGACAATTTTCATCAATTTATCTTAAACTAGAAGGTATCCCCCCCCCCCCCCCCCCCCCCCTCAAAAATTTAAGAAAAAAAAAGTTAATACTTTTCACTTTCCAAGAATAATCAAGATATTTACACTAGTTTACAACCAAACTGGCAGGTTTCCTCTAGCAATAGAAAACAAAAAAATCGATGTTTTCTACGCTAAATAATCGATAGTTTCGGTAGGTATTGAAACGCCGAAAAACAAGAAAAAGGTCCGGTCGTGGCGCTGTATCAGAGACGAACCCGCGCTCCATTGAAAATCGCTCGTCCTGAAAAGTTGTGGTTTTTGACCTTTCGGTACACGTTTCTCAAAATGTAAACACCCAAACCCAAACTTTGTGGAAATATTTAATGATGTTAGAGGATTATTTGCCCGCAATTTCACGTTCGTTGATGTGTAGTAGAAGGCAAGAAAAAAAATCATGAGTGAGAGAAAAAAAAGTACATTTTTTAAACTCATATTAAAAAAAGTAACGAGTATATTTAAATGAAATTGGGAACACTAATACAACAGGATAACCTTTAATCCAGTAGTGTAAAAAAAAATTACATCAGTAAACCATTTAGAACCCGAGGAATCGGTACCGAAAGTGAGCAACCTCGCTCATAAGGATAAGGTAGCCTTCGGGGTCCCCTTAAAAAAAGGCCAGAATACCGAAAGAGGCAACACAACGTCATTTTTCTTCATGACAATGCTCAGTCACATACGGGCAAAACTAGTTCGCCATACGTTGGATGCACTCAGCTGGGAAGTTCTACCCCATGCGGCTTACTCACCAGAATTGGCTCCTTCCGATTACCCACTTGTTTGCATCGATGGGTCACGGACTTGCTGAGCAGCGCTTTGGGGGGGGGGGGGGGGGGGGGGGGGTTCGTACGAAGATGTGAAAAAATGGCTCGATGAATGGTTTGCAGCGAAAGGGGAAGATTTTTACTGGCGTGGGTATTCACAAAAATTGCCCGAAAGATGGGAAAAAAAAATGTATAACAAGCGATGGAGCATACTTTGAAATAAAGCACTTTTTATCATTCTTCCGAATTTAACTATTTTTTTTTTAGAAAAAAAAAATCCGCTTTTCATACTTGTACACCTGGTATTTACGCTATGGCCTCCTCTTGAAATGTATAATAGTATTGTCTGTGTATTAGATCCACAAGATTTGGTCTTGTCGGAAATAATAACATTTGGAATTAATAAAATGTTGTTTTTAAGCCAATATTATGTTGGCTCTGAAATCGATAAAAACTTTGTAAATTTCCAGTCGTTGTTTTATTACCTGACGTCTCGACAAATCAGATACGACAATTTTGAACAGTAAAGGGTTCGTCACTATCAAAGTCGAAATAAATTTTCAAATTATAAATTGCAGCATTATAAAAACAAAATAAGAGGACTCGTTTGATTAATGTTTTATTCAATTTTTAGCATATTTTACCTGTTAAGTTCGTTTTTTTTCATAGTTCATGGTAATATTAGTTTAGTTGGACTACATTTTATTGAAGGACATCATACTTTATGTTAATTAATTTTTGGTTTTTTTTAAAATTTATCTTTCCCTTGAAGGCGCATACATTTCTGGTTGGTATTAATCAAATATTTTTTTTTGGTTACTAATAAAATCATGTACTGATAAATTTTAAAATTAATTGATGTAATTATGAGATAAACTTTTATGAATATTAATTAAGGAACAACTTGTTTACATGAATATCATCTTGATGTGACCTTTTTTCGTATTCAACGTTAAGGTCAAATTTTTAGGAAAATAGATTCCTGGCTTGATACTGGTTAAAATCAGACATTTGATTTTACCATTAAATATCATTTTCTCAAAATCTATTAGCAGCTTTTAAAGCATCTTAAATTCAAAAAATATTCGAGATTTTTGCAAAAAATATATAAGTTGTTATGTCCAGTATTATTTTAGGCATAAGAAAGTTCGCTGTGAACGATGATCTTTCAGTCTACCAGGTGTACAAGTATGAAATGCAGATTTCAGACAACAGATGGTGCACTAATGCAGTTTGTGCTATAAAGATTTGACACTGCGCCATTTTGTTGGTGTCATCGACAAGTGTCAGACGCGCAACGAGTGATAAATTGGAAAAGTGTGTGCATAGTGTTGTGTTCAATATGTCGAAATTTATACCGAACAAAAAACATTCGCGGACAGCATTAATTTTTTTTGTTTTCATTTGAAAGGAACTGCTGTCATACCGATTACTTCGAGAAGCTTATGGTGAACATGCTCCATCGCAAGATACGTGTGAACAATGGTTCCGGCGTATCAAAAATGCTGACTTCGATGTTTGCAGACAAGGAACGTGAAAAACCGTCAAAAAAAAATACGAAGATGGGATGTGGAATTGCAAGCATTGTTGAACGAAGATGATTTGCAAACACAAAAACAACTCGCCGAGCAATTGGGCGTTAGTCAACATATTGTTTCCGATCGGCTACGAGAGATGGGAAAGATTCAGAAGACCGATAGAAGGGGTACCACATGAGTTGAACGACAGGGTAAATGGAAAAAAAAAGCGCAAAAACACGTGTGACATTTTGCTCGCTCGGTACAAAAGGAAGTCGTTTTTGCATCGTACAGTTACAGGGGATGAAAAGTGGATTTATTTTGAGAATTCCAAGTGCAAGATATCATGGGTAGACCAGGCGTACCATCCACATCGCTTATCGCCGCAAAACCGAATCGCTTTGGCAGAACGACGATGCTCTGTGATTGGTGGGACCAGAGGGGGCGGTGGTCTATTATGAGCTGTTAAAACCTGGGAAAACGGTTTTAATTTTTAAAACTAAACGTTTCTCTCTCTCTCTCTCTCTCCTCAGCCTATAGTCATCCACTCCTGAATGAAGGGCTCTTCCAATTTTTTCCATGTCGTTCTGTTTAGGGGCTGTTTGGATCCAGTTTTCCCCAGCAATTTTTTCTGGATCTCATCGGCGCCACCTTTTTGGAGGTCTTCCAACACTCCTTTTGGTTTGTCTTGGACGCCAGTTTAATATTTTGCTGGTCCATCTTTCTGAGCTTTGACGAGCTATATGGCCAGCCAATTGCCATTTGAGTTGAGCTACTCTTCTGAGGACATCTGTCATGCACGTTCTTCTTTTAATTTCTCGTTCTGTATCCTGTCTCTCAGGCTAATTCCGAGCATAGATCTCTCCATTGTTCGTTGTGTCACTTGAAGCTTGTCAGCGGTTTTTCGGGTGAGTGCCATTGTCTCGCGACCATACGTAAGGACCGGCAGAATACATGAGTCGTTGTGTTTTACGTTTAAGATTTATTGGGATTTCGCTAGATTTAAGTACATACCCCAACTTGCTGAACGCAGCCCAACCTTGTCCTATTCTTCTAGTTATTTCAGAGCTTTGATTTTCTTTACCAAGTTGTATTTTGCGTCCCAAGTAAATATATTCTGATACGTTTTCCAGTGTTTGGTTTCCGATGTTTACTTGAATATTTTCCACACTCATTATTTTTGTTTTATGTAGATTCATCCGAGCCCGATGTTTAAGGATGCCTGATGCAATTCTTCCAGCATGCTCTGAATTTCCTCAGTTTTATCGCTTATAATCACTATATCGTCTGCGAATCGTAAATGGTTCAGACGCACACCATCTATATTTATGCCCCTGGATTGCCAATTTAAACTCTTAAAAATGTCCTTTAAGGCTAGTGTGGAAGAGTTTAGGGGAGATAGTATCGCCCTGACGTTATGCTCTCTGTTTACCAATATCTTATCTGTCTTTGTATCTTCGTCCAGTGTTATTTTGGATGGTCGCGTTTTCGTATATGTGTTTGATGAGATTTGAATACCTGGTGTCTACTCTTGCGTTGTCTAGAGCTCTCAATATTGCCCAAGTTTCGACCGAAGTCGAAGGCCTTTTTTATAATCTACAAATGCATGTGCAATGATATGTTATATTCTGTGGGTCTTCTCTATGAGAGTGCGTACTGTCTGCAAGTGGTTTAATCGTACTAAAACCTTTTCGGAAACCTGCTTTGTTCTACTGGTTGATACGAATACATTTTTTGAGTTAATCTATTTGTTACTATTTTTGTTAGCAACTTGTATAAGTGTGATAGTAGACTAAATAGGACGGTAGTTTTTCTATGTCATTTCTATCTCCTTTTTTGTATAGCAAAATAACCTCGGCGTTGTTCCATTTTGTTGGAATTCTTTCTTCGGTTATGCATTTGTTGAGTAGGATTCGTACACTCTCTACTAGATTATTCTCCTCCATTTTTAATATTTCAGTGGTTTGATTTGATCTTCTCCTGGACATTTCTGAGATTTCATTTGGGTTGAGCGCTGTTCTTAATTCATTGGTATCTATCTCAGGAATTTCTCGGATCCAATATTTTTGAATTTTCCGTCTGTTGTACTGATGACCTTGGGACTTGGAACTGTAGAGATGCTTATAGAAGTCCTGAACTATGGGCAACAATTTTGGTTCTACTACTAACTACGGTACCACTGTTGTTGTTCTTCAATTTACTTAATTTCATTCTTCCATTTGATAAGTGGGATTTTAAAACTTTCATATTTTTGTTGTTTTATATGAAAGTTTTAAAATTCCACTTATCAAATGGAGAAGAATGAAATTAAGTAAATTGAAGAACAACAGTGGTACCGTTAGTTAGTAGTAGAACGGAAAATACTAAACGTTACCAAACAACAATTGACCGATTTGAACCGTTCGCTGCTTTAAAAAAAGGCCAGGCAGATACCGAAAGAGGCAAAAACAAATTCATTTTTCTTCATGACAATGCTCCATCACATACGGTAAATATTAAAATCAGTTCGCGACACGTTGGAAGCACTCAGCTGGGAAGTTCTACCCATGCGGCTTACTCACCAGATTTGGCTCCTTCCGATTACTACTTCTTTGCACTGATGGGTCCCGCACTTGCTCAGCAGCGCTTTGGTTCGTACGAAGATGTGAAAAAAAAAACGGCTCGATGAATGGTTCGCAGCAAAAGGAGATGATTTTCACAGGCGTGGTATTTACAAATTGCCCCGAAAGATGGGAAATATGTATGACAAAGCGATGGAGCATCTTTGAATAAAGCACTTTTTTATCATTCTTTTCCAATTTAACATGGGTTTTTTTAGAAAAAAATCCGCATTTCATACTTGTACACCTGGTATATATTCAATAATCAAAAAGATATCTAGCTTGCACTAAAGCAGTGTTTGTATTGTACGTGTATATGTATTTTTTTAAGCTAAAATCCACACAGTAAAAAAATCGTTTTAAAAAATGAGGTAGAAAAATATCGGGGGAAAAAATTGCTTAACTTTTTAAAATAATAAAAATGCATTAATTTATATGAAATGAAAGTTTTAAATAATGATATTGTTTATATTGTAAAAATTAGGTATAGTAGAAAATTAAGCTTTTTACAAACACGCTATTTATTGATCATTTAGTTTAGGCTCTTACTTCCTACTTTATTAGAGACTTTATCGAAAATTAGTGGAGGGAAAATATAACGCGGATTTTAAAATGTTGTTTCATTTTATGTGTTTACGTATTAATTTTGTGAGTTAAGTATTAACTAAATATTGCCTGCGTTTCTTGCGATTCTTTCTCCAAACTTTATTTCTGTCATTAGACCCAAAAAAAGGTTAATTTTAGTATACATATATCAATCGGTTTTATAACGTCTTCCGTCTTCCGATGCCTAATTTCCACTCCTCCCGGTTTCTCCATCCCTCCCTCCTCCTCCAGATCTCTCTCTAGTACTTCCTTGTTGATTCTTGCTCTCCAGCTTTGGCGTGGTCTTCCTCGCTTTCTTTTTTCATAAGGGTTCCAATTTAAAATCTTTTTAGGTAGTCGGTCTTGTGACATTCTCTGTACATGTCCGTACCATACCAATTGTTGGGTTCTGATTTCGTCCACTATATCGTGCTTTATTTCTAAAGCTCGCCTTATCGTGTCATTTGGTATGCGGTCTTTTCTGGATTTTCTGGCTGCTTGTCTCCAGAAATCCATTTCTGTAGCTTTTAGTATTTTTTCTGTTCTTTCCTTTAATGGCCACACCTGGGAGCTGTAAGTTATTATACTTTTCACTATTGAGTTGTAAATTCTCTTCTTATTTTCAATGGTTATGTTTTTGTCCCATAGTATACTATTAAGCATTGCAATCGCTTTTCTTCCTTGTATATTCCTCTCGAATATTGCTTCTTTCAGTGTTCCGTCCCTAGATATTCTCGTTCCCAAATACTTATAACTGGCACAGTGGTTGGTGTTGTGGTCTGTAGCCAGTTTCAAGTCCTGCTGTTGTCCTCCGACGCACATGTACTCGGTCTTTTTAATATTGACTTCTAGGCCCCATTTTTCATATTCCTCCATAAGTTTTCGTGTCATGTATTCCATATCATCGATGTCCTGAGCGACTACTACCTGGTCATCTGCGAATGATAGCGTGTACATAGTATCGTCATCCAGTGGTAATCCCATACTGCTTGCATTTCCTTTTCCAGTTCTTCAGTGCACTCTCCAAATAGATTTTAAATAGCGTTGGGGATATACAGCAGCCTTGTTTGAGTCACTTTGTGACCGGGAAAACCTGTTGTTATACCATATTTGGTTTTTCACACTACTTCTTGCGTCTTGGTATAAGGATTTTTTACGGTTTTAATTATTTCGGTGCTTACATTACTCTGTTGTAGTGTTTCCCACAATCTCATTAGGGGCACGCTGTCGTAGGCCTTTTTTAAATCAACAAACAAGACATGGACTTCCTGATCAAATGCGGTTTTCTTTTCTAGGATTTGTGTCAGTGAGAAGACATGGTCTATTATGGATCTTCCTGCTCTAAAGCCTGCCTGTTCTGTAATTTTAGTTTTATCATTAAAGATAACGGATTTCCAAAATTTAGGAGGTTTTTTAGTATCGTATTCCATAGCAAAAGCTAACCATTTTTTGTGATTAGCTTCTAGAATTAACGGCTGATTATAACGTATTTCTTTCCATACAGTTCGTGAGTGTAAGGAGACTTTTTTTACATTAATTTTGTTTACATTTTATAATAATGATGTAACTTCTAAATAAAATGTTCTGTAGTTATTTTTAATACTAATCCTCGTTAATTAAGTTTCAAATATTAATTTAAACATGTTTTCTCATAGTTCCAATTAATTAGTTAAACATAACAGAAAAATAGTATAGAAAGCAGGTGTGTATGGGGACTTTTTGGACTGACTGTATGTATTGAGTTAAGATCTGGGGGCACGGCAGTGCCTCCGCCACGTCGAGCAGAAAGCGCAACCGTACCAGCCTTTTCTCGAAGCCACTCACGGCACTTTCCACCCCCCTGTAACTTCGTTGTGGGTAAAGCTAGAAGCCTGAATTTTCAAATGACCAAGAGGACATTACTATACTAGCTATATTCCTAATTTACCTACTATTTATACCTTATAGTTTACGAACTATCGCCAGTCGAAGTTCTTTAATTTTCTCTCTGACACATTCACCGATTATCAAAATTCTAAGGTACTTCTAGCAGACATACAAACTTCAAATTTTGAATTTAGTTAGTGTTTAGCCTATAAAGGAAGGTAAAACTGAAACATCCCGAAATTTCAGTCCCGTTTTCTAAATTGAATTGTACAGTCACTTAAGCCAAAAAAAGAGGGTCAACCTCGGGAATGAGCGATAATAAGCTGTAAACTTGTATAAACCTTTATTTTGGCATTCTAAAAGTTGTCTCGAAAGTCTCTCGTAAAATCTCGTGTCCGTGTCTTAAGATATTTCAAGGTCAAAAGTCACAAAAATCGGTTTTTTTTCGCAAATATCTCGCTTCCTATGGATTTCAATGATATTTGCATTCATTATAAAAATTGTAGAGCATAAAAATTCTTTACAAATTTTGTCCTAAACATTTTATTATACGCTTAACCGTTTTTGAGATAGAGTGCGGAGAGCGCGCAGCGCTTAGCCATATATAGCATAATGCAAGGTCAACCGTGAGTCCCGGTAAATAATATGTCGTATAAAGTTAATTAATCCATAAAAAATTCCATATTTCGTAAGTCTTAAACAGTGCACTTAAGAATAAAGTATTGTAAATAGTAGATTATTCTTATGTGATTATGTTGCCGTACGATTGCCAAGTCATTATATTTATTATAGAAATAAAAATGTCTAATATTGATACGGTCACTATAAATGTTGGTAAGGTAACTAAATAGATAACAATTTATGGACAAAGTTGTTGAATAGGTGCTTCCATAGATACTAATTAAAATAACTGAGTTGGTTTTACATGAGATCTCACAACTTTTTGTGGTGGAAGGACTGCGTTGCGAGACTTTTTTTTACATTTTATGTTTTGATGGGATATTTTTTACGAGAAGACAGAGAGAGCATTTTGTTAGAGTGGGGAAAGACGCGAAATAATTTGGTTTTCAGGGTACAATGAATGTGGCAACGTAGTTTCTCGCTTGTTTCTCGCCACACGCAATTACGTGTTATTTTATAATAATCTTGATACTTTTACATGATTGCAATAAAAAATTATGTATAATTAATCAAAACGATACTTTGGATTATTTATTAAAAATATATCAATTATGAAGTATTTGATAACTGAAATAAATACGCGTGCGGGGCATGCGTTTATTTTAGTATCTTTGAAAAGCAAGTCCGATTAGTGCCTATATGTTATGTGATTCAAAATTTGAAAAGAACTTTCCGCGTCCGCACGTGGAATTTTCTTCAAGCTACGTTGCCACAGCGAAAATTCACTTCATCTATAATATATATAAAATACAACGTCTCTCTCTCTGTCTGTCTGTCTATCCGTTAGTAAGCTTATCACTGGAGAACCACTTATCCGATTTACGTACTTTTTTTTTTAAAACATACATATGTTCTCTGGGGCAGGTTATAGGCTATATTTTATTACGATAGGTAACATAAGGAATGAGCAGTGACGATAATAGTGAATGAAGTCGGAAAAAAGTTTGCCGCTAGCGCGTTCCCTTGCAATACACAGCCTAAACCCATTAAATATGGAACAATATCATGTAGCAGAGGATATATATAATCTATAATATATATAAAATGCAATATCTCTCTGCCTGTCTGTCTGTCCATTAGTGCGTTTATCACGCGAAAAACCACTTATCCGATTTACTTGTGTTTTTTTAAATTCATACATATATTCTTTGGCCAGGTTATACAATAATAATAATAATAATAATAATCTATTTAAGAGTTTATGAGTCGCGAACGGTTCCCCCGGATACCGGGCGCCCTCCGGGAGTAAGTAGCCTTGCTGTGGCATCCAGGCTCTGCCGCAGTCGACCTTTCTTTCCTAGGATACTCGTGGGAATACTATGTTAAACAATAATAATTATAATAATGAAAATGGAAGGGTGTTGCGGAGGCGGACCCCTGTCGTACAAACAGCTACAGCAACACCACAACAACAACTACAGACGAACCAAACAACCGCCTCAGTCGGAAAACTACTCCCGATAGTTTTTACCAGATCCGACATTGTAGGTGATGGGAAATTGCCTTTCCGTGCAGTTAGCTTATACTTATATGGCCACCAGAACCATCATGAGAAACTCCGAGAGGTTGCTCTAAGATATTTACAACAAAAACTGGTCGGAACTTCACACATTTTCATTAATTGAAGTCGACGATATAAAAGACTTCAATAACTATTATAATTATATGCGGAAAAATGGCACCTATGGAACGAGCCTAGAGATACTTGCCCTCTCGGAAACACAAAATAGCAACTTTCATATCTTCTCAAAACAACGAAGAACAAGACATACAAAAAATAACTTTTACGGACAGACCAACAATAAAAAGCGGGAAAATACAACAAAACCATTTACCTTCTACTAACAGGCGACCCAATGTCGGGACACTTTGAGCTTCTGACACCACAAAACATTGAAAACATTCCAGAGAACAACAGACCAATAAAAGAAGCATCGGGCGAGCGACGTAACGGTCGAGGACGTCGCGGGAAATGGCAGCTCGACCAAAACGATGAAGACCAGGCAACCGAAAATGGACCTGCCAAAAGTGTTGTGTCGGCGACTAAGCCGACACCCACCAAGGCGGGAAAATCACAGCAGCGCATGAGTTGCACCACAGGAATCAACGAACACGCCATGCGTTGCTGTAATGAAAACACAAAACCTGACAAAGAAATCACTGAGAAGAGAATCACTCGCCGCTTTGACCCACCAACATCAATCCCAAGCACAACCGACGTAGATACGGGACAAACACAACCACCAAAGCCAGGCCAGGGCCCGTATGTTTTACAAGGACAACATGCAACTACCAAGGCTGGAAAACCAAGACAGCGGTTAAAGTGGACGGATGAGATGAATAGGACGGTGATGCGCTGTTACTACACCGCCACCAAACTCGAAACAATAACATCGGGCTACAGACAGCAACTGCACAGACTTTTCTTGACCGAATATCCACATCTGCAATTACTTGTTTCAGAACAGAGAGTAATAGACCAAAAAAGAGTTATTACCAAGAACAATCGTCTCACACCTCTCGAATTGCAAACCATCAAGGACACAGTGGCTGTTGAACTGAACACAGACCAACCAAACAATAGAAACAATAAAGCAGATTCCGAACCAGCCTCACACACACACAACCACCCAGTCGAACACAACAATACTCACCACCCAGGAGGAGCATAACGCAAAATAATATTGCAAGTACCGCGCAACACCATATCACAGACAACAACATGAATCACTCGCCACCCTCAACGACATCCACACAACATCACCCCGAATCACCTCTCATACAAACACTTAAAGCAAAAATGGAGTCACATCTAGCTCGATGGTCAGGCACCGACCCCACAACAAGAAATCCCATCCCTCGTTTAATCTTCAGACAGAGCACGCAACCAATCCTCAACACACTAAACAAGCACATAATACCTCAGTATATAACAGACTTAAGCACAATCGAAGACATTCACACAATAATATACGCAGCAGCAATCACCACTCTAACACAAAATAATCAAAAACTCCCTCAACGACAAGGAAACCCCAACAGGACAAAACCAAAATTCAAATGGCAAATAAGAATAGAAAACAAAATCAACAACATCAGGAGAGATCTAGGACATCTTACCCAGTTTATAAGCGGGAACGCGTCCAAACGTGTCACACAGGGGGCAAACAAGATCAAATCTAAGTCTCCCAACAGAACACTGCCAGAAATCCTCGATACCTTGAAACAAAAACTATCTGTATATGCCGCAAGACTCCGTAGATACAAAGAATCAAATGAGAGGAAAGACACCAACAACCTCTTCCGAAGAAGCGAAAAACAGTTCTACCGGAAAACTATGTACAACAAACAGATAGCAGTGACTGAACCACCAAACGAACAAGAACTCACAGATTATTGGAAAAGTATCTGGTCAGAACCCAAACTACACAATAATAACACCCCCTGGATCAAAGCCGAAGAAGACAAACATAAACATGTGACAGAACAAGAAAATACCACATTTAATACACAAGAAATTACAGAAACTATCAAACACACACACAACTGGAAATGTCCTGGAATAGACAATATACAAAACTTCTGGTACAAACAGTTTACCACCACACACGAAGCACTCACACACCAAATCAACAAAGCCATTCTACAACCACACACATTTCCCACTTTCCTCACACAAGGAATAACATACGTTAAACCCAAAAGCTCAGACACCACAAACCCGTCAAACTACCGACCTATTACCTGTCTTCCAACCTATACAAGATCATCACAGCCGCAATTTCCAAGAAAATAGAACAACACCTAACAGACAACAATATTATCACAGAAGAGCAGAAGGGATGCAGGAAAAATAGTCGAGGATGCAAAGAGCAGCTGATTATAGATAGCGTGATTATGGGACAAACCAGAAAAGAACACAGAAACCTTCACATCGGTTACATAGACTATAAAAAAGCCTTCGACTCCATACCCCACAGCTGGTTAATCAGAGCCCTAGAAATCTATAAAATCAACCAACACCTCAGGCAGTTTCTCGCGCAAATTATGAAAACATGGAAAACCAAAATACGCCTAGAAACACCAACCGAACGCATCGAAACAGAAGAGTATACATCAGACGGGGTATATTTCAGGGAGACTCGCTTAGTGCTCTATGGTTTTGCCTCTGCCTCAATCCACTCTCAAATATACTAAACAGAACAGAGCATGGCTTCAATATCAGACACCAAAAAGTGAATCAACATAAAATAAACCACCTCCTATATATGGACGACATAAAACTCTACGCTGCCACACAAACACAGCTGAAAGAACTCCTCAAAATCACAGAAATATTCACCTTAGATGTCAATATGGAATTTGGTATAAGTAAATGCAAAGTGCTCCACATCAACAAAGGCCAATGGAAGTGCCACCATGAGACAGAAACCATTAACAATGAAACACTCGATAACATGTTCGACAAAGAAACATACAAATATCTAGGCTTCCAACAAAGCACCAAACTCAACACACACTCACATCAAAACAGAGCTCAGAACCGAATTCAAAACAGACTGACGAAACTTTTGCAAACAAAACTCAACTCTAAGAATCTCACTAAAGCCATCAACACGTTCGCTATACCTGTACTCACATATTCATTTGGTATCATCAAATGGTCACAAACAGACATAGAAAATATTCACATCCTTATACGATCTCAATTCACCAAATACAGGAAATTACACCCCAACGCATGCAAAGAAAGACTTACCATCGAGAGGAAGGCAGGAGGAAGAGGAATTATAGACATCAGATCATTACACACAAAACAAATACAAACACTTAGGAAATTCTTTCACAGCAAGCAAACCAGCCTCCACACAGCGACAGTGAAAGCAGACAAAAACTACACACCTCTCGACTTAGCCCGGGCAGACCACTCAGCAGACACACACAGTCACACCCAATTACAACAGGAAAAGATGAAAACGTGGTCAGAGAAAACACTCCACGGAAACACAGATACCACATAGAACAAGACCACGTAAATAAAAAACAATCATACACCTGGTTACAGGATGGGCAGCTATTCCCTGAGACTGAAGGCTTCTTACTTGCCATCCAGGATAAAGTCATATTAACCAGAAACTACCAAAAGCATATCATCAAAGACCCGACTATTGCAGAGGACAGATGTAGGAAATGCCACCAGCAGAAAGAAACGATCGAACACATAACGAGCGGATGTAAAATATTGGCCGGAACAGAGTACACAGCCAGGCATGATTCAGCTGCCAAAGTAGTTCACCAAGCACTGGCCACAACATACAAACTCATAGAAAACACAGATCCCTACTACAAATACACGCCAACATCCATACTTGAAAATGAAGATTACAGCTCTACTGGGACATCGGTATCCATACAGATAAAACAGTCTCCGCCAATAGACCCGATATTACTTTTTCAGTGCAAAAAAGAAAAAAACACCTATCTAATTGACATAGCTGTCCCCAACGACACAAACATCCAAACGAAATACACAGAGAAAATTTCCAAATACACAGATCTTGCAACGGAAATAAAAAGGCTATGAGAAACAAGAAAAAGTCATCATTGTCCCCCTCATTATATCAGCCACAGGCCTTACACCAACAACATTCACACCACACTTAGTACAATTAGGACTCAACACAAACATACACAAAAACATTCAGAAGTCAGTGATTTTGAAAACATGTAACATTGTCAGGTCATTCCTTAATACACAATAGTAATGCGTTTGTGCTGACTTGGTTTTGCGCCCGTCAGCCAAACATGGAACCACATTGACCAAATGTGAGAAAGAAAAACGAGAACAATAATAATACTACGTGGGAATACTATGTCAAAGAATAATAATTATAGTAATGATAATGGAAGGGTGTTGCGGAGGCGGACTCCTGTGGTACAAACAGCTATAGCAACACCACAACAACAACAACCACAGACGACCCAAACAACCGCCTCAGCCGAAACTACTCCCGATAGTTTTACCAGATCCGACATTGTAGGTGATGGAAATTGCCTTTTCCGTGCAGTTTAGCTTACACTTGTATGGCCACCAAAACCATCATGAGAAACTCCGAGAGGTTGCTCTAAGATATTTACAACAAAACTGGTCGGAACTTCACACATTTTCATTAATTGAAGTCGACGATATAAAAGACTTCAATAACTACTATAATTATATGAGGAAAAATGGCACCTATGGAACGAGCCTAGAGATACTTGCCCTCTCGGAAACACAAAATAGCAACTTTTTTCATATCTTCTCAAAAACAACGAAGAACAAGACATACAAAAATAACTTTTACGGACAGACCAACAATAATAAGCACGGGAAAATACAACAAAACTATTTACCTTCTACTAACAGGCAATCCAATGTCGGGACACTTTGAGCTTCTGACACCACAAAACATTGAGAACATTCCAGACAACAGCAGACCAATAAAAGAAGCATCGGGCGAGCGACGTAACGGTCGAGGACGTCGCGGGAAATGGCAGCTCGACCAAAACGATGAAGACCGGGCAACCGAAAATGGACCTGCCAAAAGTGTTGTGCCGGCGAGTAAGCCGACACCCACCAAGGCGGGAAAGTCACAGCAACGCATGAGTTGCACCACAGGAATCAATGAACACGCCATGCGTTGCTGTAATGAAATCACACCTGACAAAGAAAACACTGACAAGAGAATCACTCGCCGCTTGGACCCACCACCACCAATCCCAAGCGCAACAGACGTAGATGCGGGACAAATACAACCACCAAAGCCAGGCCAAACCGCGTATGTTTTGCAAGGACAACCTGCAACTACCAAGGCTGGCAAACCAAGACAGCGGTTAAAGTGGACAGATGAAATGAATAGAACAGTGATGCGCTGTTACTACACCGCCACCAAACTAGAAACAGTGACATCAGGCTACAGACTGGAACTACACGGACTTTTCTTGACCGAATATCCACATCTGCAATTACTTGTTACAGAACAGAGAGTAATAGACCAAAAAAGAGTTATTACCAAGAACAATCGCCTCACACCTTTTGAATTGCAAACCATCAAAGATACAGTAGCTGCTGAACTGAACCCAGACAAACCAAACAATAGAAACAGTAGAGCAGATACAGAACCAATCTCACACACACAACCACCCAGTCGAAAACAACAAGACCCACCACCCAGCAGGAGCATAACTCAAAATAATATTTCAATGCAAATAGCAAGCACCAGACGACACCATATCACAGACGACAAAATGAATGACTCACCACCCTCAACAACATCTACACAACATCATCCCGAATCACCTCTCATACATACACTCAAAGCAGAAATGCAGTCACATCTAGCTCGATGGTCAGGCACCGACCCTACAACAAGAAATTCCATCCCTCGTCTAATCTTCAAACAGGGCACACAAATAATCCTCAACACAATAAACAAGCACATAATACCACAGTGCATAACAGACTTAAGCACGATCGAAGACATTCACACAATAATATATGCAGCAGCAGTCACCACTATAACACAAAATAATCAAAAACTCCCGCAACGACAAAGAGACCCCAACAGCAGAAAACCTAAATTTAAATGGCAAATAAGAATAGAAAACAAAATCAACAACATCAGAAGAGATCTGGGACACCTTACCCAGTTTATGAACGGAAACGCATCCAAACGTGTCACACAGGGTGTAGACAAGATCAAATCTAAATCTCTCAACCGAACACTGCCAGAAATCGTTGATACTTTGAAACAAAAACTATCCGTATATGCTGCAAGACTCCGTAGATACAAAGAATCAAACGAGAGGAAAGACACCAACAACCTTTTCCGAAGAAGCGAAAAACAGTTCTACCGAAAAGCTATGTACAACGAGCAGACAGTAGTAACTGAACCACCAAACAAACAAGAACTCGCAGATTATTGGAAAACTATCTGGTCAGAACCCAAACTACATAATAATAACACCCCCTGGATCAAAGCCGAAGAAGATAAACACAAATGTGTGACAGAACAAGAAAATTCCACACTAACTACAGAAGAAATTACAGAAACAATCAACACACACACACAACTGGAAATGCCCTGGGATAGACAATATACAAAACTTCTGGTACAAAGAGTTTACCACCACACACGAAGCACTGACACACCAAATCAACAAAGCCATTCTACAACCACACACATTCCCCACTTTTCTTACACAAGGAATAACATACATCAAACCCAAAAGTTCAGACACCACAAAAACCCGTCAAACTACCGACCTATCACCTGTCTTCCAACCCTATACAAGATCATCACAGCCGCAATTTCCAAGAAAATAGAACAACACCTAACAGACAACAATATTCTCACAGAAGAGCAGAAGGGATGCAGGAAAAATAGTCGAGGATGCAAAGAGCAGCTAATCATAGATAGCGTGATTATGGGACAAACCCGAAAAGAACACAGAAACCTTCACATCGGTTACATAGACTAAAAAAAGCCTTCGACTCCATTCCCCACAGCTGGTTAATCAGAGCCCTAGAAATCTATAAAATCAACCAACACCTCAGGCAATTTCTCGAGCAAATTATGAAAACATGGAAAACCAAAATACGCCTAGAAACACAAACCGAACGCATCCAAACAGAAGATCTGTACATCAGACGGGGTATATTTCAGGGAGACTCGCTCAGCGCTCTATGGTTTTGCCTATGTCTCAATCCACTCTCAAATATATTAAACAGAACAGAGCATGGCTTCAACATCAGACACCAAAAAGTGAATCAACATAAAATAAACCACCTCCTATATATGGATGACATAAAACTCTACGCTGCCACAAAAACACAGCTGAAAGAACTCCTCAAAATCACAGAAATATTCACCTTAGATGTCAATATGGAATTTGGTATAAGTAAATGCAAAGTGCTCCATATCAACCAAGGCCAGTGGAAGGGCTACCGTGAGACAGAAACCATCAACAATGAAACACTGGATAACATGTTCGACAAAGAAACATACAAATATCTAGGCTTCCAACAAAGCACCAAACTCAACCACACTCACATCAAAACAGAGCTCAGAACCGAATTCCAAAACAGACTGACGAAACTTTTACAAACAAAACTCAACTCTAAGAATCTCACTAAAGCCATCAACACGTTCGCTATACCTATACTCACATATTCATTTGGTATCATCAAATGGTCACAAACAGACATAGAAATATTCACATCCTTATACGATCTCAATTCACCAAATACAGGAAATTACACCCCAACGCATGCAAAGAAAGACTTACCATCGAGAGGAGGGCAGGAGGGAGAGGAATTATAGACATCCGATCATTACACACAAAACAAATACAAGCACTTAGGAAATTCTTTCACACCAAGCAAACCAGCCTCCACACAGCAACAGTCAAAGCAGACAAAAACTATACCCACTCGACTTATCTCGGGTAGACCACCCAGCAGATACACACAGTCACACCCAATTACAACAGGAAAAGATGAAAACGTGGTCAGAAAAAACACTCCACGGAAAACACAGATACCACATAGAACAAGACCACGTAAATAAAAAACAATCATACACCTGGCTGCGGGATGGGCAGCTATTCCCGGAAACAGAAGGCTTCTTACTTGCTATCCAGGATAAAGTCATATTAACCAGAAACTACCAAAAGCATATAATCAAAGACCCAACTATTACAGAAGACAGATGCAGAAAATGCCACCAACAGAAAGAAACGATCGAACACATAACAAGCGGATGTAAAAATATTAGCCGGAACGGAATACACAGCCAGACATGACTCAGTGGCAAAACTAGTTCACCAAGCAATAGCCACAACATACAAGCTCATAGAAAACACCGATCCCTACTACAAATACACACCAACATCCATACTTGAAAATGAAGATTACAAACTCTACTGGGACATCAGTATCCATACAGATAAAACAGTCTCCGCCAATAGACCCGATATTACTTTTCAATGCAAAAGAGAAAAAGTTACCTATCTAATTGACATAGCTGTCCCCAACGACACAAACATCCAAACGAAATACACAGAAAAAAATTCCAAATACACAGACCTTGCAACGGAAATAAAAAGGCTATGGAAACAAGAAAAAGTCATCATTGTCCCCCTCATTATATCAGCCACGGGCCTTACACCAACAACATTCACACCCACACTTAGTACAATTGGGACTCAACACAAACATACACAAAAACATTCAGAAGTCAGTGATTTTGAAAACATGTAACATTGTCAGGTCATTCCTTAATACACAATGGTAATGCGTTTGTGCTGACTTGGTTTACGCCCGTCAGCCAAACATGGAAACCACATTGACCAAATGTGAGAAAGAAGAACTTTTCTATAATAATAATAAAAGCCTTCGACTCCATACCCCACAGCTGGTTAATTAGGGCCCTAGAAATCTATAAAATCAACCTCAGGCAGTTTCTCGCGCAAATTATGAAAACATGGAAAACCAAAATACGCCTAGAAACACAAACCGAACGGATCCAAACAGAAGAGCTGTACATCAGACGGGGTATATTTCAGGGAGACTCGCTCAGTGCTCTATGGTTTTGCCTCTGTCTCAATCCACTCTCAAATATACTAAGCAGAACAGAGCATGGCTTCAATATCGGACACCAAAAAGTGAATCAACATAAAATAAACCACCTCCTATATATGGACGACATAAAACTCTACGCTGCCACACAAACACAGCTGAAAGAACTCCTCAAAATTACAGAAATATTCACCTTGGATGTCAATATGGAATTTGGTATAAGTAAATGCAAAGTGCTCCACATCAACAAAGGCCAATGGAAGGACCACCATGAGACAGAAACCATCAACAATGAAACGCTCGATAACATGTTCGATAAAGAAACATACAAATATCTAGGCTTCCAACAAAGCACCAAACTCAACCACACTCACATCAAAACAGAGCTCAGAACCGAATTCAAAAACAGACTGACGAAACTTTTGCAAACAAAACTCAACTCTAAGAATCTCACTAAAGCCATCAACACGTTCGCTATACCTATACTCACATATTCATTTGGTATCATCAAATGGTCACAAACAGACATAGAAAATATTCATATCCTTATACGATCTCAATTCACCAAATACAGGAAATTACACCCCAACGCATGCAAAGAAAGACTTACCATCGAGAGGAAGGCAGGAGGAAGAGGAATTATAGATATCAGATCATTACACACAAAACAAATACAAACACTTAGGAAATTCTTTCACAGCAAGCAAACCAGCCTCCACACAGCGACAGTGAAAGCAGACAAAAACTACACACCTCTCGACTTAGCCCGGGCAGACCACTCAGCAGATACCCACAGTCACACCCAATTACAACAGGAAAAGATGAAAACGTGGTCAGAGAAAACACTCCACGGAAAACACAGATACCACATAGAACAAGACCACGTAAATAAAAAACAATCATACACCTGGTTACGGGATGGGCAGCTATTCCCTGAGACTGAAGGCTTCTTACTTGCCATCCAGGATAAAGTCATATTAACCAGAAACTACCAAAAGTATATCATCAAAGACCCGACTATTGCAGAGGACAGATGTAGGAAATGCCACCAGCAGAAAGAAACGATCGAACACATAACGAGCGGATGTAAAATATTGGCCGGAACGGAGTACACAGCCAGGCATGATTCAGCTGCCAAAGTGGTTCACCAAGCACTAGCCACAACATACAGGCTCATAGAAAACACAGATCCCTACTACAAATACACCCCAACATTCATACTTGAAAATGAAGATTACAAGCTCTACTGGGATATCGGTATCCATACAGATAAAACAGTCTCCGCCAATAGACCCGATATTACTTTTCAGTGCAAAAAAGGAAAAGTCACCTATCTGATTGACATAGCTGTCCCCAACGACACAAACATCCAAGCGAAATACACAGAAAAAATTTCCAAATACACAGACCTTGCAACGGAAATACAAAGGCTATGGAGACAGGAAAAAGTCATCATTGTCCCCCTCATTATATCAGCCACAGGCCTTACACCAATAACATTCACACCACATTTAGTGCAATTGGGACTCAACACAGACATACACAGAAACATTCAGAAGTCAGTGATTTTAAAAACATGTAACATTGTCAGGTTATTCCTTAATACGGAATAGTAATAGCGTTTGTGCTGACTTGGTTTTGGCCCGTCAGCCAAACATGGAACCACATTGATCAAATGTGAGAAAGAAGAACTTTTTATAATAATAATAATAATAATAATCTATATCTATGATATATAAAATGCAGCGTCTCTCTGTCTGTCCGTTAGTGCGCTTATCACTGGAGAACCACTTATCCGATTTACGTGCTTTTTTTAAACATACGTGTGTTCGCTGGCCAGGTTATCGATCTATTTATAATATATATAAAATGCAACGTCTCTCTGTCTGTCTGTCTGTCCGTTAGTGCGTTACGTGCTTTTTTTTTTAAAAACATACATATATTCTCTGGCCAGGTTATAGGATATATTTTATTGCGTTAGGTAACATAAAGAATAAGCAGTGACGATAATAGTGAATCAAGTCGGAAAAAAGGTTACCGTTAGCGCGTTCTCTTGCAATACACTGCCCTAAACCATTAAATATGGAACAATATCATGTTGCAAAGAATATAATATATAAAATGCAACGTCTCTCTGTCTGTCTGTCCGTTAGTGCACTTATCACTTGAGAACCACTTATCCGATTTACGTGTTTTTTTACATACATACGTTGCTAGTTTTATATATATATTATAGAAGATTGTAGATAACCTGACCAGAGAACAAATTTATACATATGTTCTATATAATTCGATATAAGCCTAAATAATGGGAGATAAGTATAAATAATGAGAGATAAGGAGAAATAATGGGAGATAAACAGCGATAAGTCTGGATAATGGTAGTATGGAGGTAAGGAGAAATAATGGGAGATAAGGAGAAATATTGCGAGATAAGTCGAGATAAGCCTAGATAATGGGAGGTAAGGTGAGATAATGGGAGATAAGGTGAGATAATGGCAGATAAGGTGAGATAATGGTAGAAATAATAGGAGATAAGGAGAAATAATGGAGGAGATGAGCAGAGATAAGCCTAGATAATGGAAATTATGTAGAAAAAATGGGAGATAAGGAGAAATAATGGGAGATAAGGGGAAATAATGACAGATATTTTATTACGTTAGGTAATATAAGGAATAAGCAGTGACGATAGAAGTAAATCAAGTCCACGCGAGCGGAGCTGCGGGCACGGCTAGTTACGTATATATTATTAACAAGTCCAGTAAGATTTTGGGACTTATATATAGAAATCTTAGGGATTTATCATTGTCCTAATTAACGGTCCTGTACTGCACGTTGGTGAGGTCTGTTCTGGAGTGTTCAGCGGTTGTCTGGTTGCCAATGTTTGAAGTACATAAGTACAATCTTGAAAAAATTCAGAACAGGTTTCTACGACTGTGTACTTATAAGTGTGATATGGCAATAGTTGACCACGATTATACTATTATAGACAAGGCGAAATCGGCGCCATCGTTGGAAAAAAATTTTCTAATTGAATTTTTTTTCATAACCTTCTCCAGGAGATGCCCCTGAAAGAGGATCAACATGTTGCCGGGCGGTAACCTGGTCCGAATCTGTTTAAACAAATTTTTTTTAAACAAAGTCCAAAAATTGAAATTTTCGGAACAAGTTTTTTTTAGGTAAATTGGACCATTTTGAACAAAAAATGTCTCTTGTGAATTTTCTCTAAAATGCGCCGTTTTCGAGATATCGGCGATTTTAGGTGCGAGAAAACGCGAAAATGGCCACTTTCACCTCCCAATATCGGGGTCAAAAATTAAAATTTTCAATGTTGCCAAGTGTCCAAATTAAAGTTTTGAGATCTCCTCTACAAATTACCGTAGGAAATATTGCAATATCTTTATTTTTAAATATTGTTTTTTAACAGTTAACAAATTGCGTTCGAGCGCCCGCGGCTGCATCGAAACTGTATACATAGATATATACGCAACGCCCGTACGTAGGCGCACGGAACTGTATACGCACTGCGATGCTCTATAAAGCTTTGTTTCTTGATTTCTTATTAAAATTAATATATTTGAAAAGTATGTAAAAAATATTTATTTATTAAAGAGTAATTGTTATATCAAATTTAATTATTATAACAAATGAATATAAATAAAAATTCAATATTCGATTAGGATGGTAGAAGAATTAAAACAATTTTATGAAATATAACTTATATATATTTAATAGAATTTTCGCAAATATTTAAATTACACCCACACATGAGTATACAACTTACGTTGTTGCTTTTGCAATTACATGCATTAGTTTTACAATTTTTTGTACATTTACATTGCCTAATTAACGAATCTGGTATCGAATTTTTTAACATGAATTTGGGTAACAATTCACCTGTTTTCTATAGTGTAACCAAATTCTGTTGCATCTAAATGTCGATACCGAGAATACAATGACATTTTCCATATGTACGTTTGTAGTGAAGCTCGTGAAATGTGCAATTTTAAAGCATCGGATGTACATGGAATTTTTCCAAAATTAATACCCATCCCACAAGAACGTTCTAAAATTATTTGTCTAGCATTATCTGCTGTTTCTCCCGCTTTATTCAAAATTTTCAAATACAATTTTTTCTAATGCATTGAATTCCATGGCATTTAATTGTAAGCCAGTACCAAGTGGGATTAATGCATTTTGAGTATCTAAATCAAAGACTAAATCTAAAGCTTTATTTTTAGTACCTACTTTACTAGTAGTATCACAGCCTGTAAACGCATGTAAAGCAGGCAAAACTTGACAAACTTGACTAGTTAAATATTCAGCAGCTACATTACAAGACAATAATCTTGGCTTCTGACCAACTACTTTAAAATACAATCCTGTACAACCAATTAATTTGAAAAAGCTCCAATAATGAATTGCTAATATAAAAACGTCGGTATCAACGGAATGAATTATTATTTCAGAATTATAAGGTAACATATATCGAGCATGACAAAATATCCTTGTATCAGCCTCTAAGTGATTGTTTTCTAACTCAATAATTTCATGTATATTATTTCCCTGTATACAATAGCACTTTTCAATGTTATAGAATCCACCTGATATTATTAATTGTTGAGTGTGACTTAATGCAACGTAATTTACAGCATTATTAGATAAATATTGAACAAATTGAAACTTATTATTTGTATTCATCATTAAAGTTTTAATATTTTTTGGAATTTTTGTATCACAGTTTTGAATAAATATATTCGCGCCTACGTACGGGGCGTTGCGTATATATCTATGTATACAGTTTCGATGCGGCCGCGGGCGCTCGAACGCAATTTGTTAACTGTTAAAAAACAATATTTAAAAATGAAGATATTGCAATATTTCCTACGGTAATTTGTAGAAGAGATCTCAAACTTTAATTTGGACACTTGGCAACATTGAAAATTTTAATTTTTGACCCCAATATTGGGAGGTGAAAGTGGCCATTTTCGCGTTTTCTCGCACCTAAAATCGCCGATATCTCGAAAACGGCGCATTTTAGAGAAAATTCACAAGAGACATTTTTTGTTCAATTTACCTAAAAAAGTTGTTCCGGGGCGAAAATTTCAATTTTTGGACTTTGTTTTAAAAAAAATTTGTTTAAACAAATTCGGACCAGGTTACCGCCCGGCAACATGTTGATCCTCTTTCAGGGGCATCTCCTGGAGAAGGTTATGAAAAAAAATTCAATTAGAAAATTTTTTCCAACGATGGCGCCGATTTCGCCTTGTCTATTATTAGGGGCCATATGAACTTGAATCTCATACACGTTTGGTGAGTGATCAGTATTTTCTGTATAAGATAATTAACGGGTTGATAGATTGTCCTACTTTATTGTCATTCGTAAAAT